>JBBMKE010000007.1:8108846-8119499 GCA_037834125.1 Lippia alba
TATATGTCTTAATAAAATATTAGTTGTTATAATTTAATTAATAATATTAATACGTAATCTAAAATATCAAATAAATATATATATATATATATATATTAATAATTATAATTTATTAATAATGATATAAAATTTTAAAATATTAGTGTACTATATATATTATATATCTTAATATCTTTGTTATTGTTTGATATTATTCGAAATGAGAGCTAAAAAATATCCAAGAAAAACATGTTGGCTTGTCGAGCCGAATCGAGCTCAGCTCGATTTTTCGACAAGCCAAGCTCAAGCCCCCAGAAAATAAGCTTGACAAGCTCAAGCTCAATCTCAAGCTATGAAAATAATTTTCAAGCTCAAGCTCAAGCCGGATTTTTTTGACCAAACTCGACTCGACTCGGCTCAAAACGCACCCCTACTATAAATAGAATTAATGCACTTCAAGGAGATATATTCCAAAGTATTTATTTAAAAATAAATAATGTGATTGTGACAAAGTTATGCCAACTACCTAAATTTACTTTGAAAAGCATAAGCAACTTGAGCGGAAAAAAGGACTTTAATTTAATTAAACTATGATTATGGGCCATAAAGTCAAATTCCACAAAGTTAGAAAGTAAAAGGAATATTTGAACATTAAAGACCTCACTTTTTTGTCAATATTATTTGGTGATGCCATGGATGATTTGCGGACAAGAAATATATTCCCAGGTTGAAATTAAATATTTAAGGCATATTTGGATTATAGCACAAATATGGGATCCACCATAGCGTAAAAGTCTTATTTTTACTATTTTAATAGAAATAAACTCAAAATTATCTAAACCCATAAAAGATATTATTTTTGTATAATTGATAGTTATAAAGAATGATATTATACTATTCAGATAGTTTATATGTATTAAGAAAGAGGGTTATTATTGTTTTTGCAAATTTTTGTATAAGTGATTGTTAGTGTCTAATTAACGTTTATATGTTGAGAGAAAACTTAATAATAATTATTGTTTTCATTGTCTTTGCTTATTTTAGTATAATTAATGGTTCGTGTCCGATTAATGTTTTAGGCTATTGTTTGTCAACGGGTTCAAGTTTTTGAACAGTAATGAGATATGTCTATTAATAGATCACGAGTTTGAAATTCATCGAAATGCGTGTAAAAAAATTCTGGACAATACTTGTTAATAAGAAAAAAATTTAATTGGAATTTATGATGTAAAAATACGATATAAATACAGTGACATGTCTTTTTTAAAAAAATTTTCATTTGCTAATTAAGTATCCGAATGGTGTCCTACACAGTGTGATATAAAAAGAAGAATAATATTTCTAAAAGTGTTCATCCATATGAAATAGAACGGTAACAATTGAACGTCTTTTTTAATCGGTAGCATTAACTCAATTTTAAGGTACATTTTATGAGTTTGCATATTGCCCTCGTGTCCGACGGGTGCAGAACATGACTTCACCTGAAAAAATATGAGTAGTTCTATAAGAAAAAAAATCGAAAATTAAAACCCTGTACAAACAATAAAGCGTTCAATATTGATTCGTTTGGTATTTATTATTATTATTATTATTATTATTATTATTATTATTATTATTAATTGTTTGGTAAATTCGATATTACGTATAAAAACAATTAAACATCTAGGATAAACTTACAAACGAAGATGACGATAATCCATTAGCAAATTATAAAGCGAAAAAAGACCTATTTTTCATTGTTATATCTCATAGATAAGTCCCCCTAATTTACTGTATTTGCGACTTTGTGGCTTTGAAATTAATTTTCTTTATTTAGAAGAAGAGATATAATTGTTACTAAATACTAACTGCCCAACCGTATGTGGCCTACATGCCCAAAATTAATTTCAACTAGGTTTCAACTTGTAAGTCGCAACACCACTTATTCTAATACGTTTTTAATTTAAAAATTCCTAAGTTATAAATGGAAAATTAAAATAAAAAAATCTTTTTAAGAAGCTTACAAATGTGGCAGCACGTATTAATGTGAGAAAGTGGTACAAAAATATAAGAAAATGAAGACAAAATAGGAAAAAGGAAAAATTTTAAGTCATTTTCGTACTTGTCCTAGTCTACATTCTACATGTCCAAAAAAAAAAAAAAGATATATATTCATGTCCGTCCAATATTATCTCACTTTAATTTAATTTGGCGTGGTATATATGAAATTTTAATTGTGAGTCGAATTTTATAAATTTTTTTAAATATGTTTTTAAAAAAAAATTATATCTTAATTAAAATAATTACATGGTTTAATTTTTTTATTTTTATTTTTGCAGTTATGGAAATTTATTATATTATCCTTTTTATCACATCAAAATGTTGCAAAAGAAATGAAAATAAGCCAGATTTGCATCATCAATTACTTCAAAAATTCGATTTGTAATTATAAATTAATATTTTATTTCAGATAAAAAAATTTCATGTTTGTGTAAATTTAGAAATAATCGTGATAAATTAATTGTAATTATAAATATGCATGGCTCTTAGAATGATGAATTATAAGACACAAATAGATAATTTATTAAATATCTATATCTGTGAACGGATCAATTATAAATTCGAGTATTATTTGAGGCAGTTAGGGAACAAGTAATAATCTTCTAATAAATAAAGAGGTAAAAATACTCTAATGGTATGAATATTATTAGAAATCGACAAACTGCTATGCATAAATAAACTATTTCCCATTTATAAAACAGGATAGATTAATATATAGTCACATTAAAATTTAGAAATATTAAATTAAAATTATACTAAAAAAATAAATTATATCAGAATTTCTCATTAAAAGAGAAAGAAATAAGATAAATTTCAGCCACTTGCTGTTAGCACCATAAGCTCAGGACCTAATTAATACATAGGACGATTAAATGATAATGCTAGGGTTTAATGGAATGGCATACAATTAGCTATGTATTTTTTTATGGATAATTAATGATTCTATAATCAATTTCACATAAATTAAGAATCAAAGACATTGACAATATCAAATGTAAGGACACCAAATGTCTTAAATATATTAAAATGTTGAAATATATACCCATTTTGATGATATGATTTTCGGCTGCTACAGAGAGAGCGCAGACCACATTAATAAAAGATTATTAATTATTACATATCAAAGCAAAAGTTTCTTACATTATTAATTCTTAGAGAAGTTATAAGTTATATGGGTTAATCAAATTAGAGGTTTTTACAAGACGGACGCATTTTTTTTATTATATAATTTATTATTTTTATTTTTAAAATTATTTATTTTAATTTGATCAATACTATTAGCAAAATATAAAATTTGATATACAAGTTGGTTTAGTTTTAAGGACGGTAACACTTAATCTTTCAATCATTATTCAAGTATTATTCGTTATTATTCACAATTTTTTCCCAACCTTCTAGTCGTAAGATTAAATATCAGTAAACTAAATGAGTTGTTTTTTAATATCAAACATGATATATAATTTGATCGACAAACATTTGATTTTATTCAGTCAGTATTGATCTTATTAGAATTTACAAAACTAATCCCATATATAAAATTTCCTTGTTTTGCTTGAAACAAATAATAACTTATTGAAACTCCATATCTATAAAAAGATGTAAAAAGTATTCTTAATTTGAAAAAGATTTATAACTGCCATATCTTCTATAACTAAAAACAGGATCTACTTATTTATGTGATAATCAGGTAAATGATAGGGGAAAAAAAAAGGTAAATAAAATTTAGTAAGATTTTCCATGTGCGTGAGTACGTAAGTTTAAAGATTCTGAATTATTTTCTATAAGAAAAATACATTATATTATTAAGTAAATATTAATTTAATAAGGGTTAACAAATCATAGATTACACGATGGGCGATTTTATTTTTGCTAGAATGACTTATAATACGTATTATATATAAAAAAGAGAAAAAGAACAACTTATTATTGTAATATGATGGTTTTTATAAAAAAATTAAATTGTTATATCTACTTTATAAAAATTTTCAAAACATCCATCGTCTTTTTTGTATTATTTTTCCGTCAAAATTGTCTACATGCTCGCCTTTATAAAACAAAAGGAGCTAGATGGTTATCTAAAATTTGATTTTACAAAATACATACTCTAATTCAAAAAATTTACAAATTTAGACCAAAAAAAAAGTCATATCGTAATTTATAGGGATAAATTATTTTATCCTCCAATACAAATGAAAACCAAAGATTAAGACAATCTAAGATTTTATGAAAAATGAAAAGTTCTCCACTCACTAAATCAAACCAAAAGATTACAAATTATTAATTAAATCGGGATATAATATATTTTGCACCTATGTTGCACGGATACGGATACGGCGATACGAAAATGACACGACACGGACACGGCGATACGGATTTTTTTGTAAATTTTCCACATGAGACGTGTCCAATACGGTGTCGGACACGGGTATCCGATACGACACGACACGATAAAATGATATTTTTAGAAGTGTGGGTGGATTAGAGTTTTTGCACCAATTCCTACTAAATAAATGTAGGCATTTGGGTCAGTCGGACGTCTGCTTCAGCTGTGGTTACATATTCACCCCCTTCTTCCGCCCCCGCCCCCGCCCCCGCCCCCCCAATTCTTTTCATTTCTATCTAGGGCCTCACAGAAAAGAGAAAACCCATTTTCTCTCTCTCCAATCCTCTATTCATAGCTCTCAGATCAAACTCAAATCAATCTGCATGTTGAAAATTGAAATTGAATTGATCCGTTCTTCGTCGCTATGAACCTCGATTTCTAGGAAATTGTAATTGTCGTCGGAGATGGATGGGAGGAAATTGAAGAAGCTCAACGGCTGTCGCGCGAGCTACGGCGGGGGTGTTAGTTGCAGCGGTGGCGGAGGCGGAAGCAGCAGCGGGGCGTACGACACCGTTTGGGAGTGCGTGATCCCGTACGTGGAGGACCCGCGCGACAGGGACGCGGTGTCGCTGGTGTGCAAGCGATGGTACGAAATCGACGCCATCACGCGGAAGCACGTGACGATGGCGCTCTGCTACACGGCCGCGCCGGAGAGGCTGTCGAGGCGGTTCCCCCACCTGGAGTCGCTGAAGCTCAAGGGGAAGCCACGCGCCGCCATGTTTAATCTGATTCCGGAGGACTGGGGCGGGTATGTGACGCCGTGGGTGGAGGAGATACTCAGGTCGTTTGGGAGGATGAGGGTGCTGCACTTCCGGAGAATGATTGTGAAGGATTCGGATCTCGAGATGCTGGCCACGTCAGCTGGGAAGGTGATTGAGGTGTTGAGGCTTGACAAGTGTTCAGGTTTCTCCACGGATGGGCTTTTGCATATTGGACGCTTGTGCAGGTAGTGAAAACGTGAACTGATTGGGTGTGTATACTATAAAAGGATTTTTGTTTTCGCACTTCTTGTTTCCATGGTGTGTTTTGGTGTTTCTTGATTGTAATTTTTGGGTTTTTGATGTGCTTGAATTTTCTTGTCTGGTTGTTGGACTACTTAATTTTAGTATGTGGTACTTGAATGATGATCATGTTTGGTAGTTATCCTTGTCTTTATGTTTGATTTTCTGTTTCCGTCTTCTTCATTTCTTTTGTGGGTTTGGGATTTGGGGGCGTGGTGTGTGGGCGTATTGGCTATGAGGTTTTGGGGAAAATCAATTTATACATGTTCTGTTGTTCATACCTTGTTGGTTGTCTTGTGATTTCTTTGATTGTTGCTTTATCTAAATCATTTCAGTTTTCTGGTGGTTGCCGAGTTATGGTATATATGTAACTTATTAAACTTAAATTTGATCTCTTTTTTTTTTCCCCGGAAGTTTCTTCTGTTTTTGGTGCATTTTCACTGTAACCGAGTGTGTTATAACTGAATTATCTGAGTTACTCGGTCATTTAAGAACGGTCAAATGTGTTATGGTTTTCTCTTGATTGAACTTGCAGTCTATCATGTTGGTTCCTAGTATTTGTTCGTTTTGTCTTTCTTTAGTGTTTTTCTATTTGGTGCGACATGTTCTATGAATCAAATGAGAGTTTTGTTGAAAAGTTTTACCAGCTAGACTTATGGTTTGATTTGTGGTTCTACATCTACGCTTTGAGGTTTTAATGCTATTTGACCTAATACACCATTGTATATTTGTAATTGGTGTTTTAATCATGGTATTGAACTCAAGGTACTCTCTGGGTGTGGTGCTATTATTGGTAACAGTGCGCTGGGGTAGGGCTTAGGTGATGTAGGCTCTGGACACTTACCTGTAAATGGTAGGCACTTAATGTAAAATTTTAATAATTTGAAATTTATATTTAGAGAGTTATATGAACTTAAGAAAATTCCTTATAAGTATCCAATTAGGAATTAAGAGATTGTTTAGAGCAAAAATACATTAGATGCTAAAAGAAAATTTTGTAAATAATTTTCAAAATTCATTATTTGTTCTCTTTCGTGTCTTGTTACTTCCCCTGATATCTTTCCTACACTTTTAAACATCTTAGTTTTTCTTTGAGTTGTTAAAGTTGTAATCATAGAATGATGAAAGGTCAGTCCCCAACTTGGGGATACCAATTCGCTTACCATGGGAAATGCGTACATGAGAAGGCAAGAGAATTAGTTAATTGTGGTTTTAAGAAAAAAGTATCATAATCACCAAGTATGAAATTTGACCTGTTGTGATTTAGAAAGAGAAAATGGTGACCACAATTTACTTTCTGGAAACAAAGTAATCTTAACTCTTATTTGGAATTGATTGGTTAATGAAGGAAAATGTTTTTCTGAAATTGCCTGATCAAGTTTGTAATGCTTTGATTTTGTAGGGTGTTGTTAAGGTCATACTTTCATTCTTCTTTTCTCCCTCCCTCTATGGAAGTATTTAAGCGGTCTGACCTTTTTGTCATGTTAATTTTAGCCTTTGATCTTTCCAAATTTCATTGTATTAAATTCTTCTCATCCTCCGTTCAATCCTTTCCCATCCACTTATTTGGTGAATGGTTTGTTGAAAACACTGTAAACTTGCTGAATTGTATGAAGTAGGGGACGGGTAAATATTTAACTCGGTTCAAGAGAACTTTATTCAAAGTGCTAGTTATCCTCGTACAGGGAAATTGTACTTGGTGATATTGGGAGTCCTAAAGGAACTAAACGACTTGTACAGAATATAGTTGTTAAATATAAGTGTATAACCTGTTGACTGTTTGTGACTTGAATAAGATATGTTATGTTTAGAACCATGCTTATACTGTTGGAAACGGTAGTTGAAAATTTCTGAATAATGTTGTCCATAAAAGACTTTGCAGTGAATAGTTTTCAGATAGGTTAGATATGGGACAGAGGGGCCATAATCAATTAAAAGAGTGCCTTGATGTTGCTAATCTAGTGGTAAGTGCATAATGAGTTCGATTGACCGATTGCATATATATTAAAAGATGCCATTTTTTATGACTTGCTACAGTTTTTTTGACGTTAACTTTAAGTCATAACTTTTTTTTTTTTTAAAATCCCATTTGAGTCATAACATCTTTTACTCTGTAGGAATTTGAGAATTTTGTTTATGGAGGAGAGCGCAATAACTGAGAATGACGGAGAATGGCTGCATGAGATCGCTGTAAACAACACAGTTCTTGAAAGTTTGAACTTCTACATGACGGATCTGATGCAAATCAAACCTGCAGACCTTGAACTGATAGCAAGAAGATGCCCATCTCTATCCTCAATCAAAGTTAGTGATTGTGATATTTCTGACCTGATTGATTTTTTCAGAGCTGCATCTTCATTGGAAGAGTTTGGTGGTGGCTCTTTCAGCGAGCCCCCTGGACAGGTAGGTGAAGGCATTTTTAATGAGCAGTTGGAAAGGTACGCTGCTGTTAAATTCCCACCAAAATTATGTCGCTTGGGTCTTACTTACTTGGGGAAAGCAGAGATGCCCATTGTCTATCCTGTTGCTTCAAGGATTAAAAAATTGGATCTGCTTTGTGCTCTGCTCGACACTGAAGGCCATTGTGTGTTACTACAAAAGTGTCCTAACTTGGAGATTTTGGAGGTATATTTTGAGGTTACTCTATTTTATCCCTTAGATATGCCTTTTTGCTGTGCTGATGAAGTATTAATGTTACTTGATATGTCGGAATTGGTTTTCCTAGGTAATGTTAAACTCCTATGTCACTTTGAATTCTAAATTCTGATTAATGGTGATAAATTCGTTCATGCCTTCATCATTTTAGTCCTTTTACTATAATCGGTTCTTGGATTTTGTTAAAGGAAATAGAATACTATGGAATTGGAAAGAAAAGTAAAAGAAAATCAAAACCCTCTACTTGTTTGGTGGTTGAGAAAAGTAATCGAGGGAAGTGATTCTCCTGTACTAAGAAGACATCATGAAAATTAGTCATAATAGGAGTGAATTGAATGATATATTAGAATGAAAATGATTAATAGGAGTAAATTGGGTGATAGATTAGAATAAAAATGAGTTAGAAAAATTTAAATGTAAGCTTTTCGTTATTTCCTCGCCCTTTTGGGAGGAAATGGGAATTTCCTTCGACATATTATATTTACCCCTCAAATTTCCTTTCTTTTCTTTTCACTTCCTTCATATTCCCTTTAGCAACCAAACACCAATTATACTTTTCATTGTTTTATTTTATTTTCATTCAGATGTGCCTAAACAGATGGGAATTTGGTTTTGACATGTATGAAAATAACATTGACTAGTATCCTCTTGCAAGCAGCATAAGTAATTTTGAAAAAATACTCATCTGTTTCAGTAATTCTAGTTATTGCTAGGGCTGCTAAACGCTCATAGATGACATATCACTTTGTAACAACATATATTCTGCCCATTTGAAACAGACAAGAAACGTTATTGGAGACAGAGGATTGGAAGTTCTTGCCCAACACTGTAAAAAAATAAAAAGGCTCAGAATCGAGCGTGGGGCCGACGAACATGACATTGAAGATGTAGAAGGCATCGTTTCACAGAGAGGATTAACTGCTCTAGCACAAGGATGCCTCGAACTTGAATACTTAGCTGTCTATGTTTCTGATATCACAAACGCATCCTTAGAATGCATGGGTACTTACTCAAAGAACCTATGCGACTTCCGTTTGGTTTTGCTCGACCGGGAAGAGAGAATTACCGATATGCCCCTCGACAACGGGGTTCGGTCTCTCTTAATGGGCTGCCACAAACTTAGGAGATTCGCTCTCTATCTCCGCCCCGGTGGGCTTACGGATGTGGGGCTGAGTTACATCGGTCGGTACAGCCCAAATGTGAGATGGATGCTTCTTGGATATGTTGGCGAGTCCGACGAAGGCCTTCTAGAATTTTCCAAAGGCTGCCCTAGTTTGCAAAAGCTGGAAGTTAGAGGGTGTTGTTTTAGTGAATGGGCGTTGGCTATGGCTGCTGTGCAGCTGACTTCTTTGCGGTATTTGTGGGTGCAAGGTTACCGGGCTTCCGGAAATGGGAGAGATTTGTTGACTATGGTTAGGCCGTACTGGAATATCGAGTTAATACCGTCGAGACAGGTTTGTGTGCAGGATCATAGTGGAAGGCAAGTGATTGTTGAGCATCCTGCACATATATTGGCTTATTACTCTCTTGCTGGACAAAGGACTGATTTTCCTGCTTCTGTGAAGCCGTTGGAGCCGCATTCTCTGTTTTATTTTTAGATATGTATGTATATATATATATGTTTACTCTTTGAATCTTTGTTCTTCTTCCCTTATCTTTTTTTTTTTTTGGGTTTCATTGTGGTATTGGTGACTTAGTTCTGGTTTTGTATCTATAGGTTTTGCATGTAATAAATTTTGTGCTTTTTTTTTTCTTGGTTTTCTAGGAGAAACTGTGCCTGTGTGTGTTTTACCGGGCAAATAATGAGGAATTTTGGGATTTGTTTAGCACAGATAACAGAAATTTGCCGTCTACTGTTCAATTGTAAATATGTTAAAGACTTGTATTATTTTGCAGCTATGCAACTTGATTGTACACCGAAGTGGATATTGCCGTTTTCCGTTCGACCTTTTTTCCATTCAATCCTTTTTCTATTGATAAGGAAAATTTTACATCTTGTTAGTCCTTTTGAATTAAAACTCATAATTAATAGAATAAGGTAAATTTTATGTTTTAGTGGTGGGATAAAATATGTGTAAAGTTTGAATAACAATTAAATTAAACTATGAGATTTAGAATGATTAATTAAATCGCTCTAATAGTTGCAATAATGTGCACCAAACAAAATAGTGGTTCGTAGAGCTCATTGCATTGGCTGGTAGTTCATGGGGACCCAAGATGTGACGTGATTTGTTTGAAATGGCAGTACGTCACGATGTGATCCTTGTTTTTTCACAAATAAGTTGCATTGTCCATAAATAAGATAACCACGCCTACTGCTTAACTGTGGATGCTCAATTTACAATAATTGGTGGGTGGGGCCTAAGTTGAGGTCTTACCTTTGTCCAAACTAATATTCAATTTATGTACAAATACCAGATATTTAATTAAACTCGTACAATATTAAACTGCTAAATAAATGATATTATTTTGTGGTGAAATTCTGATGATGTATTTTGATATTGTAAATTATAAACTCTTGCCTTTATTTTGTATTGTATTCAAATTTGAATTGAGTCGCACCATTACGTATAAAACTATTTCTACAAAATCACT
>JBBMKE010000007.1:8147528-8158177 GCA_037834125.1 Lippia alba
TCCGCGCCGAGGGCTTCGACCCACTACCGCTGCGATCGCAACCTCACCATTTGGATGAATCTCGGCCACATGGCGAAGATGATCAGGTGTGCTGGGAATGATGACATTGTCACCATCAAGGCCGATGATGGCACCGATACTGCCACCTTCATGTTCGAGAGCCCTAGTATGAAAGAATTGATTTTTGTAGCGTTTTTGTTTCTTTGTTGTTTTTGGTTGTGCTTTGTGATTATATTGTTGGTGTTTCTTGCTTTTCGATTGCAGCGCAGGATAAAATTGCTGATTTTGAGATGAAGTTGATGGACATCGACAGCGAGCATCTGGGGATACGGGAGGCAGCGTTTGAAGCCATTGTTCGGATGCAGGCTGCGGAGTATGCGAGGATTTGCAGGGATCTTAGCTCCACTGGGGACACGGGTAAGCTTTCGTGGCTAAAGGTTGTGCCTTTTTTTTTTTGGTTGCAGTCTTGATTCTTGAATGAAGTGTCGATGTTGTTGTGTTGTGTGTGCAGTTGTGATATCTATTGCTAAAGAAGGTCTGAGGTTCTCCACTAGAGGTGACATTGGTACAGCAAACATTGTCTGCAGGCAAAACACTGCAGTTGATTAGGTAACTGATATTTCCTTCATTCGTATAACTCGACCGCAATTCTTGTTGCAGCTTTAGGTTAGTGATGATTTTACAAACTGCCTAAGGTTTGCTGACCTTTTCGAAAGTACAAGAAACCTCTTTATCTTATTAAATTACAAATATCATCCGCGATGTATATGTCCTTACGAAGAGCACCGACTGTTAGCTGTTCCAATCGCCAAGAAATCGCTACTTCTGTTGGTGTTGGGAAAGTTTTTCTTGGGTATTTGGGACAACTAGAATGGAAGTAAACCTTGAGGGTGGTGTTTGTAATTTAGATAGTTGCGACTTTGTTTGTGAGGATGTTTCTGCTAATATATACCGAGTTACAAACTTAAACTACATTTGATTTCCATATCTCTTTTTCAGCCGGAAGATGCTACTGTGATAGAGATGGAAAGGCCCGTTTCACAAACTTTTGCATTGCGGTACATGAATTCTTTCGCCAAAGCAACTCCGCTGGCAAACCAAGTGACCATTAGCATGTCTACTGATTTACCAATTGTGGTGGAGTACAAGATTGCAGAAATGGGTTATCTCCGGTTTTATCTTGCCCCTAAGATTGAAGAAGAAGCTGAAAATGGTGCTGCAGCTCAGCCAGTGGAGCAGAAGCCCAAGCCACGAGCTGAGCCAAAACCGGTTGAAGAAAGAAAGACGCAAGCAGAAACTAATGGCGATGCTGATTGTGTAATGAAATTGGAGGATAAACCAACTAATGGTGAAGCTGATTGTGTGATGAAATTGGAGGAGAAACCAACTAATGGCGAAGCTGATTGTGTAATCAAATCGGAGGAGAAACCCACTAGTGGCTAAGCTGATTGTGTAATCACATTGGGGGAGAAACCTAAACCAGAGGCGGAGCCAATAATTGTCGATGAGCTGAAAGTGGAAACAAAGCTTGAACCGGGATCTAATGGCGGAGCTGATGTAAATGTTGAAGTTATGGATGTTGAGTAGTTTGGTGATTTATCTTTGTTTTGGGTGTGGAGGATTAGGCTTCTTTTTGTTGTAGTGAAGGTGGACTGGTGTATGTGTACATGTAGTGGACTCTGGTTTCTGGGATACTGGAAATCTTTTGGGGTCATGTTTTTGTGAATCTTGTTAATCTCAGTGCTGGGAATCGAAATTTAATATTAAGGAATGGGAAATCTTTGCTGAAGGACTTCAAATCTTGGAAAATAATTATTTCATATCAAAGAACCTGGGATATGAACTCTAATCAAGGATGGGAAACATATTGATAAATTGTTCGTCTATCATTAAATATAATCACATGCTGTATAACTGAAAGAATATATAGAGTGAGAACTGAGAACTAAGACATTTAATTCACCACTTATTAAAACATCTAACTCCACTAATCACGTGTTTGTTTGCTGGTACATGTAGAAGCCTCCGTAGCCGGCTTCCAGACAAAAATATAGTCTCCCGGGCCAAAATGCAGACACCAACAGCATGCACATTCACCAAATTTGCCTCTTCATATTACAAAGGTAGATGAGGACACATTGCTGTTGATGATGTTTTCCCAAAAATTAAGAGCTACTCTTTTCACTTGCTACGTTTCTTGGCTTCACTGTAGAGGATAACACCGAAGACGGTGAGAGTATACCCAAGCATTCCCGTTACGGAAACGGGATTCCTGAAAATCAAAATGGACACTACCACGGCTACTGCCCCTTTAGCATTTCCCAGGACCTGATAGCAAAAAATGGAATATTTTAAGAGTTATTACTTGATTTCTATGGACAAAAGGAACTAAATAAATCTCATAATGTTTTGCCACTAATGATGGTGACACAAGAATAAAATGCTCAAATTATTAGGTTTAAAAAAAACCACTTTAACTAGAATTATGCAAACAGTGTCTCCATTTTCAGGAACTTAACATATTCAATACTTCAGCATGAAAGTGTTGTAAGAAGCACATAACCACTTATGATAAAGATGTCTAGTGCAAACGAACCTACTAGAGATGAATAAGATGTGCACATCTGTCCACAAACCTTGAGGTAGTTATGTATATAAAATGCACAATTAGAGATGAGTAACTGATACAATGGTCCACACGTATTGAAGTAGTTACTTAAGTCGAAATCCCGAACTAATTATACCAACTTTCTGGCCAGATAAACAAGAGCATCTTTTGTGGCAAACAATGAATGTAAACTAGGATTCCCTTTCAAAAAGATTATATTCCCTTCCACAGAAGTCACCTCCCTTTTATAAATAAAGGAGATGCATATATTCTGGTACTATAATATTTGAAAGAATTGTCCTCTGGCTGTGACTGTAATATTAAGGTGGAGACAAAGATAGCAAGTTTTCACCAGCTCGGAACTCTCTCAAAATCTAATATAAGTTTCAAAATCAAGGGATAGGCAGAAGAAAAAGTGTATGAGGCCATCCTTTAATTTCAAAAACAATCACATGCATATCAAAAAAAAAAATTGATATATATATATACACTCAAAAATAAGAGAATGAGAATGGAATATGAAGTAACAAATACCTGAAGAGTTAGAGCACTGGTGTGCTTTGTGACCAAGAAGTTCGTCAAATTCACAAAATATGCAAGTGCAGAATTGAACAGTAGTAACCAAATAATTCTGATATCTTCTCTTGCTAATGCCAATGTTATGCCAACAACATTTTCTTCCATATAAAGTGTTGCTGGAAGTAGTAATACAACAGCTATAGGAGCCATGTATAGGAGCAGATTCATTGAATTCAGTTTTTCCCTTCAATAAAATAGAAAAGTATCAGAATCCATATTACAAACTAAGAAACAAAACACGAGACAAGAAACTCCTTCGATATCATTAGAATAAACGATAAATGAGAACACTAAAATCTCACCCTTCAGAAGAAAGCAAAATCCCCTGAACCACTGATTTGAGTGCTCTTGCAGCTGTTGCACCAACACACATGATAAATCCAAATAAATGGAAACTGGGCTCACCCTACACCAGCAAAAGGCAGAAAATTTACACCCACTGCTTGATTTCAAGAATTACACAAAAGTACAAATTCACTTTAAACTAACATAAGCTAATTCGATTGTCATTGTCTTTAATCATTTCCCACGGATTAAACCCATTATTTTCCGAGCTTATCAATGCCTACTAATACAAAGAAAAACCTCTATGCCAATCAAAACAGTCAATATCAATAATAAAAGCATAGTCCACGATTCCAACAAAACATCAACAAGCCAGTGCAGATCCAAACAAAGTACCAATAAAGAATCATACACAACAATGCAGCTAAAAACAAGAGAATTCAAACATACCCCACTAGCAATGATAACTCCAGTAACTACGGGAACCAAAGTAAGGTAAGTCAACCACGCTTCCCTTTTCAGAGTCATTATATACGCAAACACAGCCGTAAAGAATGGCGTGGTGGCGCCAATTGCCTGGTTGAAGCTAACCGGCAAGTATTTAAGCGAGATATTGCCACTAACAACCGACGCACAGAAAATCAAGCTGAGAGCAGAGATCTTCATGAACTGAACCCTAGATCTTATCGTCTGCATCGGCACCATCTTCATCCACGCAATCGCAATATAGCTCAGCAACGAACACGCGGTCATGTGGCACATCGTCAGGAAAATCGGGTACTTGAACCCGTAATTGCTCAGCAAATATTTGTTCAGTAGCAAAACCCCAATGTTGGATGAATACCACGCCGTTACCAGCCCGATCGTGAAGAAACGGCCCGAGGATTTCATCGCAGACATCTCGAAATCAAAATTATCACAAAAAAATAGGAAATTGGGCCCAAAATCAACGCCGAAAACGGAATCTACACTAAACAAATAAACTCCCCAATTGGATTAAGGAGAATTGTTGAAGGGATCAATTAGGGCTGAAAAGGGGCGTAAGAACACAAGGGATCTGAGTCGCATTTGCAAAAGTCGACGGATCTGAGTTAACAAGAACTCGTAAGAACAAATTCAATCAAACATTTTCAAATTCCATTTGAAATCAAATCCCTAAATATGTGGAATTTCTGAAGAAGTGCATAGACAGAGTCAGTGATGGAGAAGAAGAGTGAAGCGATACATGAACGATGAGAGTGTATGAGCTTAGAAGACGACCGACGAGAATTTGTTTGCATACACAAATACAACGCAGAGAAAGAGGTTTATTTTGGGTTAAAAAATGGAAATAAAAATTAGCATATTTAATTAATTTAAGAGGGGTATTTTGTACTTATTGTAATAAATTATAAAAAATGCGTTTTTTCCCCTATTTAATACTAGGTAATGAATGACACTTAACGCTAAACCTAGTTATATAGTGGTTTGCAAAATTTATTTTTAATTATGATTATGCATTTATGCATTAGATAGTTCATAAGATTAATTAGTAAAGTTTAAATAGGGTTGGCAGCCAACTTTTGGCTGAGGAAGTATACATTTTTTAAGGTGAATATGTAAATTTGGTCCAATAAATTTGTATTTTTTGGCAATTTAGTTCTATTCGTTTAAAAATTTATAATTAAGTCCTGTAAATTTATAATTTTTTTGCCAATTTGGTCATGTTTGTTTCAAAATTTGTAATTAAGTCATATAAGTTCTAAAATTTTACAATTTATGTTCGATTTTCGTGGGAAAACTTATAGTTGACTGAATTGACCACGTGACTCATTTTTTTGGTAATTTAGCGGGATGACATGACAAAAATATCTAATTTTATTTAAAAAAATTATTATACATTTGACGTATCTAATAAAAAAAAATTTAAATAAAAAATATAATTATATTTGAACGAAAATATCGTGTCGTTCAGTAGAACTCATAAGAAGGTGGCTCGCTTAGTCAGCTGACTCATTTTCAATAAAAAATAATAGTCAAACCAACTCAACTAGTTGGTGAATCTCAGAGATCTTATCGACCAACAAATTGAAGATGGACAACTACGGTTCCATGAAGATCTCTACATATTTGTTTCAATCTAGGACATGTGAAATCTTTCGACTTGAGTGCGTAGGAGCAACTCGAACAAAAAAAAAGTTTTTCTCGGTCTGAATTCTAGCACAGCTCGCACCATTTGAATTCCGACATATATTACAAAATTTTAGGACTTACAAGACTTAATTACAAATTTCGAAATGATCAGAGGACTAAATTGCTAAAATTGTAAACTTACAAGACCAAATTTGTATTTTTACCCTTTTTTTTGTCAAAGGAAGACAACTATTATAGATTAAGTTAAATTTGAAAGTACATACTGCTCAACCTGAGTCATAAGGTTAGGATTACCAACGCAATTCGCTGCATTTCTAGATATTGAATGAACTACACAATTAATTTCAAAATGAATAAACGTAAAAGAACAATAATCAAAGTATCTAGATATAGACTGAATATCTAAGATAATATTTCCTAACTCAGATTTGTCGCCTTCCATTGAATTAATTTTGTTGACAATGTGCAAACGACTTTCTAGCACAATGTTTTTTTAATCAAAATCGCGACCTAAATTGATCGCCGCAAAAGTACACACACTACCATTACCTCCACCATCTGCGTCATGACTCTCTCACAATCTAAAAATAATTCAAGTAAAAATGATAGTGGATAATTGCATCGACGGCCAAAGATCGCTTTATAACTTCCATAATCACAACAATTAGGAAGATAAAGGAACATATACTCTTTCAAAAGAAGTAAAAACTTCTAGTACGAAAGGCAAATTGGTTTTATTGATTCTTAAGAATACTATATTTTCATCTTTTATAAATCTCTCTTGTAATTCTTGAAATTCTTCAATCCGCGTAAAAATTCAGATAATTTGTCTTAATTTTTTTCATAAAAAAAGACAACCTTTTCGCCAGTCAATTTTCAAAGAATATCCTATAAAATGCAAATCTTTTTTCAATGTCCGATGTTGTGAAGTATAGATAATTATACGATTTTTAGGTACCCTTCCATCCATGAAAAGCAAGAAGATGAGAGAGACGGTTTCAAGAAATATATATTGAGATTCATACTTGTACACTTATTGATTCGAATAATTATTTGGTTGAAAAATTATACTTATGGTACTTCTTTTTTAAATTCTTAAATTATTATTATTATTATTATTATTATTATTATTATTATTATTATAAAATATTAATCACTTGGTTGCAAAAATGTCTATTTTCTTTACAAGCATCTTTATTCCTGTTAATATGAATGATTTTACTCTTCCAAAATATGTCTTATGATAAGAAAACAGAAAAAAAAATTATATTCCGCATTAAAACATTACCATTATAAGTTCCAACAAAAATATAGATACAAATCATTTAATTGAAAAATTGTTTGTTAAGAGAAGATTCGGTGTAACGTATTAGGAGGGGTTGTAAATGTTTGTGTACCACGTAAAGTGGTGGTTTTGACTTTATCAGTTTATTGTAATTTTTCTGATCGTATTGAGATTTTAACAACTTAATTATACTTATACCCGTTACATATATAATTATTATTTTTTTCTTATATTTTATTTATAATTTTTTCTTATATTTTATTTATAATTGTTCTATCAGATCTTTGTTTGCTTCTTGTCTTTATTAATTTCATAAATTTGCATATTCAAAATAGTGTTTTCTTATCTAGAGATTTTTATACTTAATGTGCGGTCTACTTCTAGCCTATATGAACTTTTACTTCTTGGGACTTAGTTTTTATTTATTTTAAGTTTAATCAACAAGAGAACGAATATTTTATATTTGTCGTGTAGTTAATAAAAATTTAATGAAAGTGACACATCATATATCGATTATAGTACATTTACTTTTTGAATTGATTTAATTCGGTCACGTCAGTTTGAACTAAAATTACCATCAGCAATTAGGGTTGTGCGTTAAACTTACATATAGACCTAGTATACATACATACCCAATTTATCACAATTATGTAACGTTTATTTTACTTAATAAAAAGTATTGAGACCCTACTTTTGTGCGCACAGGTACCTCCGATATCCCGAAAGTATCTTACGCAAAAGCCTTGAGTTCTGCTTAATTCTAGGAACAACGTTTGCAATTGAACTGTAAGAGAAGCAAAGGACAGTACATTAAATATCCTTCCTTCTTCAAGCGAAAAGGAAGAAATAATATCAACACACCATCCTGTATAGTAGTATATCCCTTTTGCCTTGTAAATTTATTACATACATATAAGTTTATTTGGAAATCAAACATAGTTTATTACATATATATAAGTTTATTTGGAAATCAAACATAGTTATTAGCTTTGTCACACACATCGTTTACAACAAATACGTGGCTCTGTAAGAGATATTATTTGAGATTTTTGAAAGATATATAGATTAAATGCCTGTAATCATTTTAAGATACAGTGGCATGGAAACAATACAATAAGATATGACGATACAAATTGTTTTTGTTAGGAAAGGGATACACCAAAATCGAGTGTACGCAGCGGAAATCAAAACTCCTCTCCAAATGCCCAATAAACAACGACCAAGTATGCCAAATGATATCAAAAAATCAACCAAACAAGAATAGAAGACACGAGAATTTTAACGTGGAAAACCCCTTCAAATCCGAAGAGTAAAAATCACGAGGCCTACGAGATCCAAAAACAAATCCACTATAATACGAGGCAAATTACAGCGGTTCAATACTAATAAAACTAACACTAAATACGAACCAAACACCGATTCGATCCAAAACGAACTATAACACAAAAGGAGAAAAACACGAAAATAAGTCCGAAAATCGCATCACTGTTCACACGCCTAAAAAACCCGACTTATAGTGCTCCAAATCCGATCTCCACCATTAACTTTCAAATTCATTGAGTTGGGAACCTACTGCCCGAAAATCAGCCCGATCGGACCACAAATGACGTCCCGATCGTCCGCGCGAAGATGCTGCCGCCACCCAAAAACCGGACAAAATCTGTGCAGATTATTTCTTCTTTTTCACGGTAAAAACACGCCTCTTTTCTCTCGGTCCAATTGGCTACTGCTGCTGTTCCTCATATATATAATAAACAAAGACAATCCTATTTCACATCTAAAAAGGATTTTCAAGATGGGCTTAAGTAATTCATTGAAATTTTGGGCCAACAAAAATATATGTGTGGGCTGGACCCAACAAATCTCCCACTCAAACTTGAAACCGGCCATCCCGACACAAAGCTCAAGTTTCTCACAACTCACCACCTTTGTCAACATATCAGCACCACGATGAGTTTGTGCATTCATTGGTCCACAAACATCTGAGTGAACTAATTCAAGAAGCTCAGTTTTTCTTGAAGGGAGTTGACTCTTGAATGAAACCCGTTTACGCTTTCCAGCCAAACAGTGAACACATCTTTGTAACTTTGTATCTTTCAGCCTTGACAACAAATTCTTCTTAGCCAAACAATCGAGTTCCTTTTCACTATTGTGACTGAGTCTTGTGCCAAAGCTCTGTCAAGTTGTCACTCCTTGCTACAGTGATCGAGTTCACACAAATAGAAGCCTCCATCTTATATAAATTCTGAAATTTATCACCTCGAACTATAATTAGATGCCCTTTCGTGAGTTTACACTGATCATTACCAAAGAAATTGCAATAGTCATCATCATCAAGCTTTCTTGCTGAAATCTGGTGCAAAGAACATTAGGTGCATGCCTAACATCATGAAGCACCAAACTCGACCCACTGTTGGTTTTCAAACAAACAGACCCAATGCCTACTACAGGTATCACCGTATCATTCCCCATCTTCAAAACTCCAAAATCACTAGAAGTATAAGAAGTGAAGAAATCTTTCATCGATGTTACATGATATGAAGCACCGCTGTCAATAACCCAATGGGAATCATCACTAGCTACAACAACAACATTTTCATCATATGTAAGAATAAGATCATCACTAGAAGTAGTAGTAGCAACACGATCATTCTTATCCTGGTCTCTCTTATTGTTTCCATTGCGATTACCTCTACGCTCTCTTTTCAATTTGAAACAATATTTCTTAATATGATCAGGTTCATCACAATGATCACACTTGAAATCTCTCCATTCTGGTCTTGACTTGCTTCGGCTTGTGCTTCTACCTTTATTATATTTATGTTGGCTTCTCTCCATATTCTCTGAAACCAACAATTCAAGTTGAGACGAATGCTGAGTTTTTCGTCTCATCTCTTCATTCAAAACACTACTCTTCACAAGCTCAACGGTTATACCACTATCAAACGAAGAGTTAACAATTGTGAAACACGAAAGTTTCCCAAGAATCAGGCAAAGTGGCAAGAATCATAAGTCCGACAATTTCATCATCAAATTTAATGCTCATACCTGTCAACTGATCAAGAACACCTTAAAATTCATTCAAGTGATCAGCAATAGAAGTTCCTTCCTTGTATTTCACTTGCATCATCTTTTTAAGCAAAAACAACTTATTGTTTCCCGCCTTCGATGAATACAAGTTCTCCAACTCTCCCACAAACTTCTCACATGTGTCTCGTGCTGAATATGATTGTAGACATTCTCCTCAACAAATTGTCTGATAAACTCACAAACTTGTATGTGCTCAAGATCTCATTCTTCATAGGTTTTAGACTCGGGCTTCTGAGTTGAAAAAACAGACAAGTGCAAAGCTTTAACAAAGAGAAGATCCTTCATCTTATTACTCCATAGATGATAATTCAACCCATTCAAAGTTATCATCCTGCTCGTATTCATATCATGGTCACGCCGACAACAGAACCAATCTGGCTCTAATACCACTCTGTTAAGAAAGGGATACACCAAAATCGAGTGTATGCAGCGGAAATCAAACCTTCTCTTGAAATGCCCAATAAACAACGACTAAGTATACCAAAGGATATAAAACAATCAACCAAACAAGAATAGAAGACACGAGAATTTTAACGTGGAACACCCCTTCAAATCCGAAGAGTAAAAACCACGAGGCCTACGAGACCCAAAAATAAATCCAATGTAATACGAGGCAAATTACAGTGGTTCAATACCAATAAAACTAACTCTAAACACGAACCAAACACC
>JBBMKE010000007.1:8161629-8176826 GCA_037834125.1 Lippia alba
GGCTGGTTAAAAAACTGAAATCTACAATGATGAGCCTCAATGCTGCAACTGCAGCTGCAACAGACATCAAACTGAAGAAGCAGACATTGAGCCAATGCCAATTCTTATTCAGCAAACTATGCTTGTGTTTCTTAGCAATGAGGTACATGCATGTGGTGGGCACGAATGAAGGTGAGTGAGAATGTACAGCTTCGCCCACGCCGCGCCGCTATGCACTCGCACCTGCGGCACTCCACCGTCTCTCCATGCCACAAGCCTCCCACCGTCCGAGGCTCCGAGCAATCCCCAAAACGACTCACCCAACTCCAATCTGACTTTTTTTTTTTGGTTCTTTTTTCTTTTTTTTTTAGAAAAAAAGGAAAGGATTTGCATTTTGGTTGGATTTCTTCAATTCTTAGCCGTGTTAGTTTGTAAATTAGGCACCCAATTTATTTCATTGTATGCTTATTTACTTGATCTTTCACGTTCGAGTACTTTAATTAGTTAAACTGTATTCTTATTTTTTGTACTTATTGTTGTCTTCTTTCTTCTCTAAATTAAGTGTATGTAGAATTAAATTTCAAACCCTAAAAGAAAAAAGCTGCAAAAATGGATTGGCTCATGAGCCGGCCGAGCCAACTCGAGCTATGGCCTGAGCCAAAATGTTGAGGCTCGCGATCCAACCCCGAGCCCAAGCCAAGAGAAAGAGTCGAGGCTAGACTCGTCTCGGTTCGTTGTCATCTCTGAGGACAGTGATACACAAAAGGTATTACTAGGATGGTTGTGTCAAACTTAGTTTCTTAGTATCTTATACTTGAAGGGAGTTCGACTCCTGAGGGTTGTATGCGAGCTCCTAGTCGATCTTGTCACTTGGTTGAGGACAAGAGTGGTCGGGATGACGCTGTGGTCGAGGTGCTCTGACTTTGCAAGGCCTCAAAATGTTTGGGTTTACTAACCTCAATCAATCGAGGTGTGAATTGACCCTAAAGTTTGGTCAAAATAGGTGGTCAAAAAATTCGACCGCTTGAGCAGTGGCGGAGCCACACTTTGTTGAGGGGTATAATTAAACCCCCCTCCCCCCTCATGTTTTTTATATATACTATATTATGTAGATATATAGATATTTGTATATAAAATTTTAAGAGATTTTTTATTATTGACCCCCTGCCAAAGTTAAAATCAATACTAGTGAGGGTCAACATGGTAAATTATTGAACCCCTTCCCCCCCCCCCCAAATATGATTCTTTGGTCGATCTCTATAAATAAAATTTCTGGCTCCGCCTCTACGCTTGAGCATTCCTGGATACGCTGAGCATGTGGAAGTGTGTCCATTACAATTGCGGAGCTGCTGGGACTCAGGGAAGGCTTACGGATTGCTTGGGAGCATCGCATTCCTAAACTCGAAGTGGAATCTGATTCGGCCATGGTTATTGAATTGATCTAGGGAAACAGTGTTCAGGATCGCCCCAATGGGAACGGGGAACTTACTTGCGGATTGAATCGACTTGATAGGCAAGCCCTAGGAAATCAGAATTAAGCACGTAAAGAGGGAGCTCAACGAATGTGCTGATTGTTTACAAAGAAGGGCCATGACTGCAGTGATTTGAACACCTGGTCCGAGCCTTTGGAGGAGATGAAGAGTTGGTTAACAAGGAAGCCCAGGAGTAGCCCTCCTGTTTGTGTTGTTTTTCACCAAAAAAACGAAACATATATTACGCTAGAAAGAATGGAGGGGCCTTTGAGACAGCCTTAAACAAATGGCTGGTTATAAATCAGCAATGACATGGTAAAAACTGGAATCTACAATGATGAGCCTCAATGCTGCAATAGACATGAAACTGAAGAAGCAGACATTAAGCCAATGCCAATTCTTCTGCAGCAAACTAAGCTTGTGTTTCTTAGCAATGAGGTACATGTGGCTGGCAAGAATGAATGTGAGTGGGGATGTACTGATAGCTCCCGTAAGAGTCATGAAATCTCCCAAGAACGGCAGTAAAGCCTACACGAATGTCGTTATCCCTAGATAGCCGCCTCTCACTATTATTCTGAAAGATAAATTGCGTATGGCTAGTGCGCTTCCTCTCATTCCATACTTGGTGTCCAAATACTTGTACATTGGACAAGCAAACATCTGAACCGAAAGAAAAAGAATGAGGCTATTATCTTTGTAGAGAGGTAAAAATACGGCTATTTGGGAAGTATTATATTACTAGTTGTACCACTCAACTTAGGAATTGTGTTTCAGTCCACGGGAAGCGCTACTGCATGATGGACTTATCAGAAATGATCAGAGGGCAGTGGGCCCTTTGTTTTTCCATCAAGTTAGAGAATATCTTCATTAAAATAGCAGAACCTTTGGGGTTGCTCAAAGGTCTTTGCTTGATTTGGGATGGAAGATTCCATAGTATTGAGGTTAAAATCAACTCATTGGTTCAGAGAGATAACAACATTGATCATCCTATGCGGAATATCATTGAGAATTGTAAAATGCATGTCGTCAGATTATGAAAAATTACACTCATGCATACTAGAAGAGAGGATAATAATTGTATCGATATATTGGCCAAGATGGGCTACAATATGGATATAACATGCTCCGACTGAGTTTCAGGAGCTGATTTGCACCGTAAAAGGCTAACCATTGGATTCGAGTTGTGAGCGGTGAATATGTAATTCTGATATTCATGACTAACGGGTCTAAGTGTTGGTTTCAGGATCAAAGGGGTGCAACTGGTAATACATTAATAAAATGGGACTGTAATGTTATCTTTGAGGGAAAAAATGGCACATTCTGAAAAGACTGAACAAGTTGTATTCCTCTAACTATGAAAATGACTCTTTACACCCACTGGTAATCTTACCCCGAATGCTACGGCTCGACAAAATTCAAAATTAGTGTGAATATGTAATTTTCTCCGCACTGAAAGTTTACTTCATCATAGTGGAGAGGGTGATCATGACTTTGAAATTAAGCCATCCATTCTTCTGTAGTTCTGTTTGACGATAATTAATTAAAGTTCGGAAAAATGTTTACAAGCCCATAGCTTTTTTTCTTTTTTTCGGTGAGAACAAGCCCATAGCTCATTTCAGTTCGAGTTGGACCATTTAGATAAAAACTTCTATTTGTTAATGATAATTATATTCTCATACTCAAACACAAGACCCCTAATTAACTTTCAGAGACTCGAATACAAATTTTTTTATTAAATTAGTATAACATCAAAATACTAAACTATATCATTTCATATACAGTATTATTATTTTCTTATCTTTATAGATCAAATATTGACTTGAAAATTAAATGGAAGTTTTTTTAAATATTGGCGGGTAATTTTAAGTATCAAATAGTGGGAGGAATTTTAATTTTCGCTACAATGTTAAAATTTTTAGACTAGCTCTCCATTTTCAAACTTTAGTTTTATTCATTCTCTACTAATTTTAAAGTTCAATATTTTAACGTTTTTGAACATTACTCCAATTCTAAACCTAGATATTTTAGTTTTTATGGATAATACTCTAATTTAAAAAGTAAGTACTTTAACTTTTACGAACAATATATTTTTTCTTTTTTTAAAAAATTTTCCTTCTCATATTTCAATTCTACACCTGATTACTTTAACTTTTACAAATAATTATCTAATTTTAAAATTTGATACTATAACGTTTCTGAATAATACTCCAATTATAAACTTAAGGACTTCAACTTTTATGAATAATACTTTAATTTGAAACAAAAGTACTTTAAATTTTACGATCAATATTCTATTTTATAATTTGGATACTTTATAATTTTTAAATAATATTTCAAAATATAAATCAGTAATTAATTTTTATCCTCAAATCTACCTGCACAGAGAAAAGAAGTATTAATTTTTACATATTAAATATGAAAATTATATTTTGAAGTATTAACATACAAAATAAGAGTATGAAGTTATGTATATGAGCTATTATGTTAACAAAATGGTTTGCATGTCATTGTTTTTTTCTAGGAGGATAATTGAGTATTTCTACATTATAAAATAGGGAGCAAAGAAAAATTGAAATATGAGAATAGAGGGAGTTAGTATTAAAATTTTAATATCGGGGAGCAAATTAAATTTTCTCTTATTATTACTAAATACTTTAACACTCATTATTCCATTTTATATACTTTCATTTAATTTGTTAGCTATTTAATTAGTGGCGGATGCACGAATCCAGATAACAAATTTCCTTCATAATAGTCAAGAGTTATGATCTTTTTCTTTTCTTTTTTAAATGAGAAAAGAAAAAATATATATATAAATAATCTCATTTGAAAAGAAAACAGTAAAAATAATAACAGCAACCTGACATCTAAACAACAAAGAACATCATAAAGAATTAAAGCATTAAAGCATCAAGTGCGAGCCTGCGAGGACTTTGAAATTAAGAGTCTTCCTTCCTGTTGGAGCAAAATTATTATTATTACTTGACCAATCAATATATATATATATGTGCAACCTAAGGTTAAAAATAAAGAAAACGAAAATACTATTTCCCATATAATCAAGAACAAAAATATTTTTATCAAAAATTTTAAAATCTCTATCTTTCTTATCCTTGGAGCACAATTAATTAAGATTGGAAAAATATTTACAAGCCTTATTGTTTCTTTATCAATTTTATTTTCTAAATTTTCTAAATATAATATATGGACTTAGAAAAAATGAATTTTGTTTTAATTTTGTCTTAAGTTTTACGTCACTTGACTGCAATAGGAGTCAAAGCGCGCGTGGTAGGCGTATTAATTCTTCAGTATTTAATTTCTCCGGCTCAGTCAAAAATCCCATGTAACAAACTAAGGATTGTGCTTATGTCCTCGTATATCTAATCTAATATTATAATCTCCGAAAAGAATGAAAGTAGCAGTGATATTATTTCTTTTATTTAGGTTTTTCATAATAGTTTCGTGTGGGAAGCCGAAGTTGGCAATATTATCCACACCCAGAAGGGCACCATTCCGAAGCTACGCACAACAACCACAGAGGGCACCGCCCCAAGCCCCACTCCTCATGGCACAAAACCCAGGTATGGGAAGACGACTGTCATCTAGAAAAGCGGCACAGACGCCACCACCGCCAGCGTATTAGATGAAAGTAATAAACGTTATCAATTTTTGTTATGCGTCCCACCAAAAAAAAAAAAAAGAAAAAACTTTAATGTGTGCTTTGTGGTTTCAATGTGTTTAAGAAAGGATAACAAAACGTCTGGAATTTAGTCTCGTCATATTTCTTATTGTGTGGTTCAATAAAAGTTGTTTATCTATACGAATGCTTTGGAAAATATTATTTTATTATATTATATCATGTCGGGTATTTATATTAGACATTATAGATATCCGACATTTGTGTTCGTGTCGCTGTGTATATATCTGTGTATCATAGTTAGTATATCTATCTACAAAGGTTAATAAGGTTAGACTACGATTTGCTTCTTGCGTGCTATATATAAATATATATATATATATATATATATTAAATACACGCACACTTAAAGGAGATTCAAACTAAGAACTTTATCATTGAAAATGAATTCAGTTATCACTTGAACCAACTCTCATTTGAGCATACCTTATGCAACACTTATTCCGTATATTTTGAAAAACTAGACTTAACTGCCTAAATTTCACTCGTTAATAGTAAATATTAATTGTTGAATAGAATGGAAGTTCATATTATTTGAATTTTTAATACAATATTGGTTCATGCACACATATTTTATTCAGCTTTATAGATAATCTTTCATTGTTAAAATAATTACCCACTATCTTAATTAATGATCCATTCTATTATGTGAAGCAATAAAAATCCTTTTTGTCTCTATTTTTTTTTTCTATAATATCCGTCCGAATAAACCTTATATCCTTATAAGGGGATATTATTTGAATCCGTTTAAAGATAATATTATTTGAATGTGTCCGACTCATAAACGGTACTCATACATCCGATTCATTTAAAATTCATTTATTCCCCTACTTAATACCCAAAGAAATTTCTCGAGAATCAAATCACCAAATAGTATAACTTATCAATGGCGATGCTATATTGATTTAATCAAATATTTGTTATGTGTTAAGTAGAAATTAAAATGATAATTACATAATTATTTACACAAGTTTATAATAGATGTTCACAAACTAAGCCAAGACACTCAAGCTCTTGATATACACAACTACTTAATTACCTAGCTAATTAATAATAATAATAATAATAATAATAATAATAATAATAATAATAATAAGTCCAAAATCCCATGTATAATTAGAACCGCCCACATATATTATAATCTTCCAAAAGTATGAATGTAGCAATAATATTAATTCTTGTATTTGGGCTTTCGGCAACAGTTTCGTCTCAAAATGAGCTCAGATATGATCGAAGTGTTAGTTAGGGAAGTTCTATTATTCAGGAATTTGATTTTATCTCTTGATATATCTTCCTTTGTTAGTTATCTTTGTATAGTATATATACTGTATGATGTACATTGTATTTTACAAAATTCAATACACAGAAATCAAGTAATAGAAAATTTCCCAAATCATGGCTTCTTCACATTCCAACATGGTATCAGAGTGGGCGACGATCCATCAAATGGATCCGACCCTTGCTCATCATCTACCTTACCTTTTCCCAGCCATGGCCGAAGACAGCGGCAGCAACACCGGCAAGGAGTCACAACAGCCAGTCGACTCCTTAGTCATACAATTAGCCAGCGTTCCCCAAAACTTACAGCCCCAAATAGAAAGCAATCAATCCCATGTACCCCAGAACATTACAGTTAGCATCAAACTAAATCAGTCAAATTACTCCCTTTGGGCCCAATTGATCAAGATAGCAATCGGGGGTCGGGAAAAACTGAGTCACCTCATCGGGACACCACCAACACCGGCAATAGATAGTCCGACATATGCGAAGTGGGAGCAAACGGACCTAATTGTCTGCTCATGGCTTCTAGAGAATATGGAGCCAGAATTGATTACGGCCTATGCAGAATACCCATCTGCAAAAGCTATATGGGACGCCCTAAAATCCACATACAGTCAAGGCGGGGATGGACTCCAAATCTTTGATCTCACCATCCGGGAAAATAATCTCAAACAAGCCGGCGAAAGCATCGAGAAGTATTACAGCGATCTCCAACGGATCTGGAGAGAAATCGAAATTCGTCAACCAAATCCGATGGTCCATGAAGAGGATATTGCTACCTGCAACCGTCTCAGGTCCGAAACCCAACTATTCCAGTTTCTTGCAGGGATAGACGATAAATACGACGCCGATCGGAGAGATCTCCTGAAAGAAAATCCTCTTCCAACCGTCGAATGGGCTTATGCCACTATCCGGCGAGAGGGGGCACGACGGGAAATCCTCGGAAGTCATCGGAACTCATCATTAACGGATGGATCTAGCGGAGTAGGGACGGGATTTATAGCCGGATTTTAAAATGAACGGAGTACAGGTTCGACGGGTTCATGGAACGCCACCAGGCCCCGATCGGGACCACCTAAGCAAACTACGGCGGTTCCTCGTCGGAGCAGCAGCGCTGGGAGCGGCGTCGGAAAATCCCCAATCCAGTGCGAGCAGTGCCACAGAAATGGACATCGCAAAGAAGAATGTTACGAATTAATTGGGTGGCCAGAGGGGTGGCGGAGCCGCCGCCGTGACAGCATGGTTTACGGCAACAGAGCCGCCGGAAATGGAGAAGTGAAGGTAGCGGCAGCTCACACGGTTCAGGGGAGAGGAAGTGCAGATCAAGATGGGGCAGCGGATGAAGAAAATGCAATTGGGACAGCACTATTAGGTATTAGGGATGGATGGGTTAAATGCCCATCCTACCTCCCACTTGATATTTTTAATTCTTTTGAGCCCCTATCTCATAATAATTGTAATTTGGCCCCTAAATTTGATTCCCCCTATAATTGTAACCCCCATGAATCTAGACTTGATAATTGTAGTTCAAGTAAGCAGCAGGGTGGGGCTCTCCACGTGAATACCCAAAGAACAGGAAAAATGCTCAATGGATTTTTGATAGTGGAGCATCTGACACGATGACATAAGACCAATCAGACTTGGTTAGGTTTACCGATCCCAAGAGACAATCAATTAAAAATGCGAATGTAGGAGTATCACCCGTTCTCAGGGCGGGAACAATCACGCTATCTCCAACAGTGCAATTAAATAATTGTCTTCATGTCCCTAATTTGTCGTGCAAATTACTCTCCATCAGTCATGTTACAAAAGAGTTGAATTGTGTAATGCTGATATTTTCTACATTCTGTCTGTTACAGGATCTTCAGTCGGGGAGAGTGATTGGGTGTGGTACTGAACGTAGCGGGTTGTATTATGTGGACGAGGTAGCTCAATAAGGAACTGCAACGCTTGCTCACGGGACAGTGGATCGCCAACAGTGGTTATGGCACCGACGGTTAGGTCACCCGTCCTTAGGGTATCTTAAGTCTTTATTTCCTCAAGTTTTTCCTCAGAATAGTCAGTTGACATGTGAAACATGTATACTTTCTAAAAGTCATAGACAATATTTTTCCTCATCAAACTCTAGAGCTAAGGATATTTTTTCTTTGATTCATTTTGATGTGTGGGGACCTGCCCCGAATATTGATGATCATGGTTTTAAATATTTTATTTTATTTATTGATGACTGCTCTCGGATGATGTGGATTTATTTTTTGAAAAATAAGTCTGATGTTCCCTTAATGTTCATGGAATTCTTTAAGTTGGTTCAAACTCAATATAAATCACAAGTTCAAGTTCTTAGGTCGGATAATGGGGGGGAGTATGTTAATTCCATTTTAAAACAATTCTTTCAGGATCATGGTATAATCCACCAGACTTCATGTCCTCACATACCTCAGCAAAATGGGATAGCCGAACGAAAAAAATCATCAACTTCTTGAAATGGCCAGGGCCCTCATGATTGAGTCTCATTGCCCAAAATCTCTTTGGCCCGAAGCAGTTGCCACTTCTGTTTACCTCGTGAACCGCTTACCCACTAAAGCTTTACACTTAAAAACACCCTTGCATTTTTTGAGCGAAAAAGTCAACATACCCTCATCCTTAGTCCTCCCTCTTAAAGTTTTTGGGTGTTCGGTCTTTGTTCATATTCCAAAGTCTGAACGTACCAAACTCGACCCTTGTTCTCTTAAGTGTGTGTTTGTGGGTTATGGGATTAATCAGAAAGGGTATAGGTGTTACCACCCTAGTTCCCGGCGTCTCTATACAACCATGGATTGCAATTTTCTTGAAACAGAGTATTTTTTCACCCAACCCAGTGGTCAGGGGGAGACACGACAGGACCTTCTAGGTTGGGTATCTCACTCTTGACCAGATATAGTCCTAACAGAGCAAGTAGGTGGAACCACCGAGCAGGCCCATCCCACAGTACAACCCCCACAAACTTACGTCCCAACTATTCAAATAGATCAAATTGATGATCCTGAGGTACGTAGTTGTGATGTCACTTGTAATATTCCTCCGAATCAGTGTGAATCTATCAGTGCAGGAGATAATGAGGATCCTGAAGGAGATAAGACACAGGTACAGGGGGAGATACAGGAACACAGTGTACAGAAGAACAGATATACCCTACCTCCCAGGATCAATAGGGGAGTACCACCAAAGAGATATGAGCCAGAGCATGTGGGTAAGGCACCCAAATATTTGATAGCAAACATGGCAAAGGGAAACTTGTCTCAGCAAGCGACTGCATATGCTGCCTCTGTCTACTCCACCAAAGTTTCGAGTAAAGTAGAAGAGGCTCTTATAGATGATAAATGGGTCCGCGCCATGGAAACAGAAATGGAGGCACTGGAGAAAAATGGAACTTGGGAAAAATGCACGCTTCCCAAGAAAAAGAAAATGGTAGGCTGTCGGTGGGTCTACACCGTGAAACATCGTGCAGATGGGAGCATTGAGAGATATAAAGCCAGGCTAGTGACAAAAGGCTATACACAAACATATGACATAGACTACTCTGAAACCTTCTCACCAGTAACTAAGATTGATATGATCAGAGTGTTGTTCTCGGTAACAGCCAATCGAGACTGGAAGTTGCATCAGTTTAACGTCAAGAATGCCTTTCTACACAGAGATTTGAAAGAGGAGGTGTATATGGAACCTCCACCAGGGTTTACTAGTGGTTTTGGAGATGGGAAAGTATGCAGGCTACGAAAGGCGTTGTACGGGTTAAAGCAATCACCCAGAGCCTGGTTTGGAAGGTTTACAGATGCCATGAAGAAATATGATTATAGCCAGAGCAACTCCGACCACACACTCTTCCTGAAAAGAAGAAATGGATTGGTGACATGTCTCATCATCTATGTAGACGACATGATCATTACAAGGGATGATACATAAGAAATTTCCCAGTTAAGGAAGAATTGTTTCAAGAGTTCGAGATGAAGGATTTGGGAGAACTGAAGTATTTCCTAGGGATAGAGGTGTTGCGGTCCAAACAAGGTATTTTCATCTCACAGTGGAAGTTTGTTCTTGACCTTCTGACTGAGATTGGACTCCTCGAGTGTAAACCAGCTGACACTCCGATGGTAGTCAATCATGGGCTACAGATAGTAGAAGGAGCAGAAGAGGCTGATAAAGGGCAGTACCAACGGTTGGTTGGAAAACTAATCTATCTCTCCCATACTCGGCCTGATGTGGCCTATGCAGTAGGATTCTTGAGCCAATTTATGCATCAACCTCAGAAAGATCATATGGATGCAGCACTTAGGGTATGTTGGTACCTAAAGGGACATCCGGGTAGAGGAGTATTGTTTCAGAAACGTGGGCATCTCAACATTGAAGCGTATACTGATGCAAATTGGGCAGGAAACCCGTTGAATAGAAGGTCAACCTCTGGATATTTCACACTAGTCGGAGGGAATCTGGTGACATGGAGAAGTAAGAAGCAGAAGGTCGTTGCACTCTCGAGTGCAAAAGCAGAATTTCGAGGGATTGCACGAAGGGTGACTGAGGTGTTATGGTTGCGAAAGTTGCTGGCAGAGATTGGTTTTCCAGTAGTTGGAGCCTGCAAGTTAAAATGTGATAATCGAGCTGCCATGAGTATTTCAGAGAATCCGGTATAGCATGACCGTACAAAGCATGTGGAAGTGGACCGACACTTTATTAAGGATAAATTGGAGGAACAAGTAATTGAAATTCCGTTTGTAAGGTCCGAGGATCAATTGGCAGACATCCTTGCGAAAGCCATAAATGGAAGGATTTTTAGTGAAGTTTTGAGCAAGTTGAATATCGGGGATCCGACACTCAACTTGAGGGGGAGTGTAGTTAGGGAAGTTCTATTATTCAGGGATTTGATTTTATCTCTTGATATATCTTCCTTTGTTAGTTATCTTTGTATAGTATATATACTGTATCGATGTACATTGTATTTTACAGAATTCAATACACAGAAATCAAGTAATAGAAAATTTCCCAAATCATGGCTTCTTCACATTCCAACACGAAGGCTTAGAGTCCGGAAACCATGGCGGCCGCCACCACAATCCGCAATGTTTTATCACGAATACATGCCGAACTTTCCTCCGTGGCCACCGCTGCTGCCGCGACCACAATACGAAAGATTTCAGAACCATTACGTGCGGAACTCTCCTGCACGGCCACAGAGGCCGCCGCCGCTGCCACCGGAAATGAAAGAAATAAAAGTTATCAATTTCTTTACGCGTGATTTGTGATTTTGGGGTGTTTGAAAGGATGAAAAGTGTCTAAAGCTTCGTCTCACTTCTTGTTATATCGTTCAGTAAAAGCTGTTTATTCATTTATCTGCGAATGTCAATAAGTGGTATACATTTTGCTCCTTCTGTTATATTTTATGCAACAGCAACACTCATTCCTGTCTTATGAAATTCATCTTATTTTATTTTTAAAATAATATTGGTTCTTGTACACGTATTTAATTCGGCTTTATGGATAATCTTTAATTGTTAACTAGTAAATATTGCACACTCATTGCGTGTGCAAATAAAAATAATATTATTATTTGAATATATTAAAATTAATTTTTATGTTGATATTTATTTTATAATTCATTTTAATATAATTATTAAATTATGATAAATAAAAATTATAAAATATAAGGAAAAAAAGAAAAAATTTACATTAAAAAAATTAAAATAGGGTGAGAGAAAATAGATAAAATAAAGATATTTTTGATGTGATAAAAGAAACAAATAAATAATAAAGAAAGAACAAAATGCAAGAGAACAAAATAGATTACAAAATTAATAAATAAATAAAAAAAAAGAGAAAAGAGAAAAAAAAATAGGTCAAACAATTACAAGGAGTTACGTAAATAAATAAATAGAAAATTAAATAGTTACGGGCAAAAAAAAAGTACAAGATACCACGTCTATCCGCTTAATAATATAGTATAGATATAATTACTCGCTATCTTAATTAAATATGCTAAATTAATCATCCAAACAAAGAAATTTGAATTTAAGTCAGACAGGTTGGAATTGAAATCCAGCCCATTAGAAGCCATAGGAGGGATTTATTCAGCCCATTACAATTTTAAATGGGCCCAGTAGATGCATATATATATATATATATGGAAAATTACATTAATTACAATGTAATCCATTTTTATTCAAAAATTATAATTTAATCCCTAAATATTATGGACCATTTGTGGTCACTTTATTCCGTTACGGCATGATTGGTATGAATGAATGGAATGAGGTAGGAAAGAAATGAACTTTGGAATTGAATGAATAATGGATTTTGAATGAATTTATTATTGAATTCCTATGATTGGTACGTCTGTAATATGGTTCGGAATGAAATAAAAATTTTAAATTCATTTTATTCATATTATTCGCAAATGACAATATTAATAATACTATGATTAAGTACATGACTAAACTATTTTGTATATTAATATTATTTTAATTATTTTATTTTATTTTTACCAATAGTGTATATATATACACACACACACGTATGTGTTTGTGTGCACGGGTGCGTATGCATGTGTGTGTGAGAAAGAGAGAGGGAGAGAGTTATTTATATATAAATATAAATATTATAGAATATTGATATTTTTATATGTGATTTTACTATATTTAATGTAATACATTATTTTCAAAAATAAATTTAATATAAGTGTTAAATTTAGTTTTTATAGAAAAAAATTATTTATTATGCATATCTATGTATTTATTTTTGTAATATATTGAATATGTACTTTTAAATATATAATATATTTATATTATTAAATTTATTACACTTTCAACATGATTATATATTCATAATAATAAAAAATAATAATATAATATAAATTTAACACATATGTGGAGATTACGTTAAAAATAAATAAATTTTGGAGATTGTGAATGACTAATACCGTTGGGTACCTAAGGAATGGATAAACTCATGTTTGTAGTAATAGGCATTACCTCAGTAATGAGCATTCCCAATGACTTTTTGTACCAGTCAAGGATTTGAGAATGGACATAGGAATGCACATTTCATTCTCATTCCATTCCATCATACCAATCATGTCGTTAGGGTTTCGTTAGATCCCCAAGAACTCCATTATTATATTTGTAATATATAGGGATCGTTTTATTGGAATATGTTTATTGAAGGGATGAATTTATTATTTTATTCATTAAATTAATGGAATGATAGACCCAACCCTAACAGAACTTTAACGGAATGGAGGGATCACTAACGGTTCATAAAATTCAGGGATTAAATTGTAATTTTCGAATAAAGATAGACTACGTTGTAATTACCCTATCTAATATGGTAGTTAGATGTAATTTTCCCCATAATAACGATTGAAGGTGGCAATTGGAAAATACGTTGCCCACAAAAAATTCCACACATTATTAAATTAAAAGAAAATGCGAAAGGTGCTATGCAATCAAGTTACAAGTTATAATATACCACTCAACAAATGTTCGACACAAATGATTGAGGATTTTCTATTTAGGGTAATGATTTTGGATTCAAAATTTTCTAACTACTTTAGGAGCTCAACAAATGTTTGACACAAATGGTTAAGGGCTTTTATTTAAGGTAATGATTTTGGATTCAAATTTTTTTAACTACTTCAGGAGTGTATTAAACAAAATGACTTACCATTCTCTCAGGCTTGCGGCGGAAGATTGTCGTAATTTACTTAAGACACTTGGTATTGCAACATTAAACGCATTAAAAGATCTAGTAAAAAAAAACCCATATTTAAATATCTAATTATATAATTATTATCGATAAAGAAGACTTTACACCTCCATAATCAAAATGATAATTGTTTACTCAAGTTTATAATACAAAACTTGATATCCAACAACTTAAAGTACTTAACTGATCAATAAGAGTTAATCTAAATTATTTTTTCTTGGATAATGATCCATGTTCGAACTTCATTTGGAGTTGTGTGCTTAATTTTTTTTTAAAAAAATGCTCAAGTACCTAATTAATTAAAAATAATATTATTAATTTAATAACAATTCAAATTACACCAGAAATAATGGAGGGGCCTTGAAACACCCTTACACAAATGGCTAGTTATTAATCAACAAGACATGGTAAAAACTGGAATCTGCAACGATAATCCTCAATGCTGCAACTTGCACCTGCAGCAGGAGATAAAAGGCATTTTAACTCTCGTGTAATAAATAATTCTCAAACTATCCCTTTATGTAAAATTATTACTTATATTATTTTTTAAGCATCATATTGCCTCCTGCATAATTAAATTTTTTTTTTCCGCCCGATTAATAGTATATTACTAAAATGCCTCCAAATATTTTAACACCGTTTAGAATTTTATTCTTTTTTAACTCTATCTTTCTTTTTTAACCAAAAATCATAACTAAAACACTTAAAAGAAGTTGTTAGAAGAAATTATGAAAGAGGGGTAAAATAAATTTTAAACTCATTCATTTAAACATGAAAGATGATAAAATAAATTCTAAAGTCTAAACTCAAAAAATGTAAGAAAAGATGGAATAAGCGAGTCAACGTTACCACCGTTGTGCGAGGAACTTCATTACTGTGTTATCTGGAAAAAGCGCATAAAAAGCCGTGTTACAAATATTTTGTTCTTTACTTTTTTTAATGGAAATCGGTACATCACAGTGTAATTATCTCAAAGACAATATTACATAATGCATACCATAAGAGCATGACCAGCTAAAATGAGATATCCAACATTA
>JBBMKE010000007.1:8220349-8240621 GCA_037834125.1 Lippia alba
TAACAACACAGTTTTTTTTTTTAAACTTATAAGTAATAAATAGCCTACGAATATTATATAGAAAAATAATATATTCAGAATTTATACACCTTGGTAACATTTATAAAGCAGAATTGAGGTTGCAAAACACCATCAGAGCACGGCCGCAAGCATACAGAGCGACGGAGGAGCACGGCGGTGTATTTCGTACCTAATCATGGATAGGGTTTCATATATTTCAGACCGTCCGCGCTTGCTCCAATTCTGGGCTAATTTCTGTTTTAAAGAGGTAACTGAGGCTGGAGAAGTTCCCCTGAAAGGTAATTTATAATTCCAGAGCTAAAATTCAGAAGGGATTGGCTTTAAAAGTTTAATTTCTTTGTATAAATTTGCATGTTTAGGTAAAGACGAGGACGCGTATTGGAAAAGAGAAAATTTGGATTTAACGGTGACAAGTGTGCTGTGAATGGAGGGGTATCTCTGGCGACGGGATCTACCGGTGTTTTACAGGGTGAGCGATGTTGACGACCTGTATTTCAGACAATCATAAGGGAAATGAGAAGATCAGCTCTTTCTAGCGGATTAATCCTCAATTCTTTTGAGGATTTAGAAGGCCTTGTTCTTGATCAAATCCGAAAACCAATTCGAAATCTATACTATACTCATTTGGTCCTCTGCATACTCATCTGAAATCCAGTCGCGAATCAAAAAGGGCGAAATATCATCACTTCCGTCAAGCAGTTTCTACGAAGAAAATCGCAGCTTGATGACGTGGCTGGATCCCAGCCTGTAAAATCCATGCATTATGTGAGCTTCGGTGGTGTGACGCTATTAACAAGAAATGAGTTGTTGGATTTTGGTATGGGCTTGTGAATAGTGGTCACAGATTCTTATGGGTCATGAGACCCGATTCCATCATTGGGGACGGGAAAGAGAATTTGATTCCAGTGGAGTTGGATGAAGCTACCAAGGATAGCGGGTGGAATTCGACTCTGGAAGGCGTTGTGGCTTGGATGCCGATGATATGTTGGCCTTATTTTGCTGATCAAACTATAAATAGTCGGTTTGTGAGCGATGTTTAGAAAGTGGGGTTGGATATGAAGGATAGTTGTGATAGAGTGATTGTGGAGAAAATGGTGAGGGAAGTAATGGGGAGAGGAGAGATGAGTTCTCAGAAAAGGCTCGTGGTATGGCGGATTTGGCGAAGAAGGCGATTAGCGAAGAAGGAACTTCTTATAAGAATCTCAGTAGGTTGATCGAGTTCATAAAATCTTCGGTTTGATGATGAGATTTGGTGTAAAGGGTTCATGATTTGAGGATTTTGCTCTTAAGTTTGGAGATCAAAGTTCTCTATTCTAAGAAAATGTTTTCAGTGTTTTTGTTCTTCGGTTCGCCAGTTCTGTGTTTCATAATATTGTTTGTGAACTGAACTGATTGTTATTGGTTTTAATTTGTAAGCTAAATGTATTTGAAATTAAGACCAATTACAGCAGATTTATTGAACTTTTAAAGCAAAAAAAGTCCAGCAAGTCCTCACGCATACAACATGTAAGAGAAAATCAAAGCTCACATAAACACTAGAAAGAGAAAGGGAAAAGCATCTATCTTCTATCCTATTACTAGCTTGTTATTCAACTTTGCAGACTCAATACAGCTTATATCCCCAGCATTTTACCTATCATGTCTTCAGCAAACTGGAAAAAAGCATGCCTCCAGCATCTTTTCAGGACTAGAACTCCGATAACACCCCAAAATCCAGTGGAAAAACCATTTGCAATAATTCCATAGAAGATTTTCTCATTCTTGTCATCTTCATCTCCTGCTCCATCATTTTCATCAACACTGGGGGATTTTACCGCACCATCTTCATGACATTTCTTTGGCAGTGAAGCTCCACAGAGTCCAGGATTGCCCGTGTAAATTGACGGATCTTCAAGAGTTTGGAAATGATGCCCTGTTGGAATCGGCCCTGACAAATGGTTGTGTAACAAGTTCAAATATTCTAGAAAATCCAAATTTGACAAACTCTCTGGAATTCCTCCATGTAGACTGTTGCTGGAAAAATCAAGAGATTCCAATTGTTTCAAATCTCCAATGTTTGTAGGAATTTTTCCTCTTGAGGAAATTGTGTGACAGATCGAGACCTATCAACCCTGAAAGATTTGTCAGCTCCCGAGGGATTTCTCCCACCAGATTATTATTTGAAGACCCAAATTAACTAGGTATGTTAATGTATCGGGTGCATTGGTGTAATATTCCCTCTCCACTCCTTTTAGCACTTGGCTAAAACTCGATTCAAGCAATGCCCATTGAGATCCTTCATAGTCTTTGGTCATGCCAAAGAGATTACTAAAGCAGTTTGGAATGTCTCCTGTTAACTTATTTTTTGCAAGGTCCATTACATGAAGATTGGACAATTGACAGAAAGTTTGTGGAATCACACCATTGAACTCAATTTTTCCAAGTTCAAGAAATTCCAGATCATGCAGGTGCGAGCCAATCCAATCGGACAAATTTCCTGATAACATATTTTTGCCTACATCCAAATAACGCAATGATGTGCAATTTTTCAGGGTAGCAGGAAGCTGCCCAAACTATTGTTTCTCAAGTTTAACCACACCAAAGACGTGGCTTCTCCAATGGAGTTTGGTATGACACCAGAAAGTTCATTGGATGATGATAATATCAGGGGACTTAAATTTTGTAGGTTGGCCCAACAGTTTGGAATACTTCCAGAAAAATATTTTTGGAGAGATCCAAATATTCCAAAACTTTCAGTTCGAATAATGAATCAGGTATTGAACCACCAATCTTGTTACCTGATAGATACAATCTTTCCAAGCTGGAACCAAACCTGGGGAGTGGTCCCTCAATATGGTTGTGAGACAAATCTAAGCCTCCCAAGTTGGAAGGAAGCTTTGGTATTGAGCCATTGATCATGTTGGGGGACAGATCTAAGTATGTCAAGTAGGGAGAAAGCTTTGGTATTGAACCAGTTATTAGATTGTCGGATAGATATAATGCGTCCAAGTAGGGAGGAAGCTTTGGTATTGACCCATTGATCATATTGTGAGACAGATTTATATATGTTATATTTATGTAATGAAGCCATTCTGGAAGAGATCCTGAAATGCTACAATTCTATAAACTAAGTGTCCTAAGTGCCTTTTGGGTGCGAAGCCATTGAGGAAATTGACCATCTCCAATTTTAGAAGATGACAAAGAAATTCATTTCAATTGAAAAGGGGGCACCCAATCGAAAGACACACTCAAATTGACAGAGCTTGCCCCAAGCTCTTCTAACTTTGAGAGCTTAGCAAAGTGAAGATCAGAAAGTATTGTGCCACTAAAGGAATTAACATATATATAAATCTTCTCAAGATCTGACAACTGCTCTAAAGAAACAGGAAATTCCCCACTCAGATGATTATCTTGAAGCAACAAATATCTCAAGGCTCTCAATTTCCCAATAGAAGTAGGAATAGGACAGGTAAAAGCATTCCTTGAAAGATCGAGATCATTTAGTTGCTTCAATTCACTCATCTCTTGTGGTAAACGACCGTTAAATTGGTTCATCCCCAAATAAAATGTCTCCATTTTGTGGGTCCAACAATATCTCCCAAATAAGTTTCTAAAGAATCTTCCTAGTAACTTCCCATAAAAGTTATTATCACCCAAATCCAATGATTTCAAGTGGCATTTATCCAAAAGGAAATCAGAGATCCAATCTGCCTCGTGGTGAAGTGAGTTAGAAGAAAGCTCGAGATGGACAAGATTTCTCAATCTAAGAAGGGCATGAGGGCTTGAAGAGTTATATTCATTAAAAGAAAGATCAAGGACCCTCAATGAAGTCATATTTTGGAGAAAGCAGGGGAATTCCCCCTGAAATGAATTGAAACTCAAATCAAGGTGTTGGATATTAGTAAGTAATGAAGAATTCACACAAAAATGGGGAAGATGTGTGTTATTAAGTTGGGCATTAGACAAGCGCAAGATAAGTATAGAAGGAAGCATGTGAAAGAGTACCTCCGACAAATGTTTTGCTCGACTCAGGTCCACACCACTAATATCAAAATGCTCTATGGATGAAAGATTTGAAGCGCACATGAGATCATCCGCCATCCCTATATTTATCATTGAGATCAAGTACTAATAAGCTCGAAAGCTTGCCAAGATTGTACGGAACAACCCACTAAAGTTTGCATACGAGAGACTGTAGCTGCTTCATTGAGCCAAGAAAGGTAGGAATAGGGCTCAGCCAAAAGTTGTTCCCGCTCAGGTCTAGATAGCTTAGATACTTGAGCTCCAACGGTGAAGAATCAAGTTAGATTACTAATCAATTTGTAATCATCATCAGGAAAGTCGGATCTCCAGTGAGTACTTCTGAGATGAAGTCTGACAACACGATTACTGTCGCACGCCACACCTTTCCACGTGCAGCAATCAGTGCTGGTATGCCATGACGACAATCCATTGGCAGGATCTCCAAAGCTTGCTTTCAGCTTTAGGAGAGCATTCCTCTCCCCTGAAATGCAACCAAAACTAGTTGTGTTCGTTGCAAGTGAAGACCAAACTGCAAACCCCAGAATTAACAAGTGGAGAGTTGCCAAAAGTAGTACACCTTGCCCACGCATAACTATAAGTGTTCTAATTCCTAGCCAATATAGGTACTCATACATATATAAATTGGTGAGGAGTGAGGACACAAGACCATATCTTCTGTCCTGATCAACCAGTTAGATTCCAGACTGATTGGGGTTAACCGGTGTAAACGTCCTTATGCTTAAGGAAGACTGAAGTTGATGAAGTGGATTTCACACTCACTTTTCCACGCACTTCAAGCTGAAAATCATAAAATATAAAACATATGTTCATTAGTTTTGTGAGATACATATAGAGAGTTTGAATAAGAAGTGTGAACTATAACTTTATTTAATTATAGAGTTTTTTGCACGGATACCTCCTGTATTATGTCTAATTAGCACTCCGAACTCTGTGATTATTCTCAAAGAAATCCCTATAATTATATAAATTAACATTAAAAACCCTGTGATTGTATTAAAGTTAGCACTCAAAACCCTACAACCACGGATGAAGGGTTTGAAATGCTAATGAGTGCTAATTTATTACAATCACAAGGTTCTCTTTGAGAATTTTCAAATAACAGGGTTGTGAGTGCTAATTAGATTAACAGGGTTTTTGGTACAATTAACTCTTTAATTATACGGAGTCAATTATTTAAAAAGTGGAACAGAGTAATATATACGTCAAGTAGGGTCTATTTTGGAAAAAAAAAAATGAACATCCATTGAAGAAAATTGAGAAAGAAACAAATAATCTTTCTATAAAAAAGAGAGAGACCTGGAGAGATTTTCACCATATTTCGTCTTTCGAATGTGACTTTGACTGTTGCGGTCTTTGTTAAATAAATAAGGATAATTTCTAGCCTAATCCAACTCGGCTATATCAGTGTAATTACGAGTCAAGTCTTTTACACCTATTATATGAAATGTTAATGTATAGCTGGTTTGATGCACGGTATTAATGACAGTAAAATTTATAATATTATTTATGAATATTGTAAATTAAAATTTGAAGTAAAGCAATTAACTAAATGATAAATAAATTAAAGTATATTTGTCATCTATACTATAATATATAGGAGGAGTGTCTTTGATCTCAATTAAGTCAATTTTGATTGAATGAAATTTTGTGGTTTTTTAAAAATTTTAATTAAAATTAAAATTTGTGATTGGTTGATGGATATTAAATTAACTTATTTATTTACCAATTTTAATATTTCTTAAATTTTGGAAGTTGTCTTAATTCAATTAAAGTATCAATTTATGGCATAATTTATTTGAATGCATAAATTTAGGAAAATATATGTTAATTTAAATTTAAATACAACTCATGCAATTAATTGTAACACCCAAAATTCAAATAAAACTCATAAAATTCAATTTTTATTTCTATGTTTTGATTGAGATGCTCCGCTGGGTCAGTGGTTCCATCATACCTGTTGATGGAGGTCGGAATCTTCCCCATTCCCGCTCAGGTCATAAGGACCTCGTCCGCAAGGGGAGAGATTTCCAGGAGTTGGTACTCTCCCCTATTCCGGTCATACTCCCTACGGTTGTCATGTTGGCTTCTTCGTTCGTGCTGCGGCGGTCTTCGTGGCTCGCGAGCATCTCTGGCACTTGATCCCTCGCCTCCCTGATGGGAGACTTAGGCCCGCCCTCGAGAGAGTTGCTGCACCATATCTTGGAGGTCGTTGAGCTGGTCCTGAACATTGCGGAGTTGGGGATTAACTCCATCCCTCACTTGGGTCCTCCTCGAGATCCTCTATTGGACCTGCTCCTCTTCATCTTCTCTACTTACCCTCTGTGGCTCGACTCCATTCAACGGAGGAGGTGGAGGGAGGTGCTGGTCAGCCCTCGGGGGCGCGTCATTCCTCAGAGGAGGAGGCGGGAGAGGCAGTTGAGGCGGTTGCGCATTTTGAGCTGGTGTTCAGGCATTCAGCGCCTCTGCTTCAAGCGGATGCGCTTGCAGTTCTCCGAGCGGTGGAGCTCCGACATTCCTCGCCCCAGTGGGAAAGTACGTAGTACTGAAATGCTTCCACGTGTTTTGCGTGGCTTGCGCCTCGCACTGGGCATAGATGGCCATCAACTGCTGCTCGGTCATTTGGGGCATTTCGACGCCTTGGATCTCGCGAGGAAGCGTCATAGGGAGCTGGAGGTTCCCCACGTGGTAAGGTTGCACTGTCGGGAGCATGTTTGGTACCAAGTGATTTATCATGCCCGGCATAACCCCATGGGGAAATCCTTGCATCATTCCCTGGGGCACGAGTGTGAAGCCTTGGGCCGGCATCAACATGGAGGCAAGGGCTCCTGCGCTGGTGACTCCCATGTCCGCGCTGGATGAAGCGGCTGCACTCGTAGAAGCAGGCGGTAGCGGGATGAGGGGAGTGGTGCCTTGAGTTGCCACGGTGGTTTGATTTGTCAAATCCACCGTCAGATTTACTCCTCCGACGGCAGTGGAAGTAGCGGTTGCGGTGGTTCCGCCTCCAAGAACCTCCTCCTTGAGTGGAGGGAGAACGTCTCGATTGCCGGTGGCTCCGGAGTGTGTGGTGATTGCCATATCCAGAGAAATTGTGCAGAATACCAAAATGAAAGGGAATCAAACACTTAAAACTGGAAACACAAGCTTGAGGGAATTGGGTGCTAATATTCGACTAGCATATCGGAATTGCAAACCTTGGAGGATGGTTTCCCACAGACGGCACCAAAAATGATGGTGTCAGAAATGATTTAAGGAAGAAATCAACACAATACATTCTCTATTTGTGTGTGGAAGGGAAGACCATCATAGGCTTTGAGCCTCAGGAACTGGGTTCCCGTTGAACATGGATTCTACCAGCTAGGGTAGCACCTTAGTGAAGAAGATGAAGCTGTATCAAGCTTGAATGTGCAACAATGGAGTTTCCAGTTCAGTGTGTGACTTGTGCGTGAAGAAAATGCATTGTATCAGGCATAGATTGCTTGAGGAAAGCATGGTGTAACTCACCTATTTATAGTTAAGGGATGGGGGTAATTGCGTAATAATACCCGCGTGGTCCCAAATCTATGTTGCCCTAGACACGTGTCCAAACGTGAGGGCTTGAAAGTGACCTGCATGCGTCACCATCACCTTTTAGGCTGTTATGCCAGATTGTGGTGTCAGCGGCAGTTAAGAGTTTTATCTCCTGAGCGTAGAGAGGCTCGATGATCTGGCGAGCATGGTGACGCTCGGAAAGGGGTCGCCTGTAAGAGGGATGGAACCGATGAACCCTACGAGCGACAGAGGTCCGAGGGTTGGATCGCCCGAGGGGAGGCTCCGAGGGGAGCTGCCTTCCATATGGGTTAGTACGAGTTGGGGCTGGGCGTGTGCCGTGAGCCGTAAGTTGCGAGCATACCGTTAGAGCAGTGGTCGGGCCACGAGGGAAGTCTTCCACGATCATGCCACGTGGACGTTTCGAAAAAAACTTCATTAATTGATATCTATATCTACGTTTTTGTAATATATACTATACTATAATATATTGAGATGTAGTTTGACAAAAATATGTTAATTTTGAATTTTGATCATATTCTAATTTTTTAAAACTTTTAATTTTTTTTAATTGAGTAATATATATACACATATCTTTTGACCCAATTATATTAATCTTGACCAAATTTTAATTTTTGGTATTTTTGAATTATTTTATTAAATTCAAAAATTATGATTGATTGACTATTATTAAATTTTATTAATTGGATATTCATTTTTTAAGTTTTAGAAGTTTTCCTACATTAAGATATTAATTTATGATAAAATTCATTTTAAATGCAAAATTTTAGGAAAACGTATATTAATTTAAATTCATAATATTATGCACTATAAGTTTTCCTCAATTAAAATATTTATTTATGGTAAAATTCATTTTGAATGCATAAATTTAGGACAATGTACATTAATTTAAATTCAATATATTATGTATTACTTATTTGTGCCTTATATTTCTCTCTCATTCTCTTATTTATAAATTTTTCACATTACTTTTCTCTTTGCTCTAATTTTTCACGTTTCTCTTCCTCCATTTTTTCTCTCAATGCTCTCTCTTCTTCATTTTCTTTCCTTATCTCTACCGGTATTTCTCTTTGTCATTTTCTACACTAAAGAATGATCTCTCTCTCTCTCTCTCTCTCATTAACATAGTTCGTCGGAGTTCTTCTCATCTTTGGTTTGTTCTAAATTTTTATTTAATTCTTTTTTTTATATTTTAGTGTTATAGTTAAATTTTCTTTTTATGTTTATTGCTCTCTTCTCTTTTGTTAATTTTGATTAATTTTTTAATTATTATTTTTGATTAAATTTTATTGTTATTAGTTTTATCTTGATTTCTTACTATTGTAATGATTCGTTGTTGTTCTTAGTGTTTTATTGTTATGTTTATTTTATGATTTTTTTGTTGTTTTCGTTTTTATAATTTATTATTCCTTTTTTCATTATCTTGACTAAATTTTTTTATTATTTTTGTTAATGGTATTGTATAGTTATTTTTATATTTTTTGTTGTTTCTAATATTTTTGTATAGTTATTTTTGTATAGTTATTTTAATTATTGTTGGTTGCTTCTAATATTTTATTATAAATTTTCAATAATCTTTTATTATATTTATTTTTACATTTATGCTCATCTTTATTAGTCAGTATTAATTTTTTTTATTGTTTTTATGAAATTTTATTGTTGTTATTATATATTATAATTTATTATTATTTTTATAATAGTTTACCGTTCTTGATATTTTACCGTTATTTTTATTTAATAATTTTTGTTATACAACTTATTTTTTTTATTATTTGAATGGATTTATTTTGTGTTAAATTTATTAGTTATTATTTATTTATTTAAATATATTTTAGTTTTATTTAATTCAGATTTGAATTATTTCTTTTTATTTTGTAATTTTTAACTTATAATTGATATTTTCAATTATTTTATTCATGTTTCCAACTTGAACTCTATTAATGTGGTGGTAAGATGTTCCCTTTCTATTGGGACACCCCCTTTTATTTTAAATAAAAATATTGATTTTGAGTTTCAATAATTTATTTGAAGTTTTTAAATTTATAAGTGGTTAATTATTTATTTTAAGATTTGTATTTAGATTAAATTAAAAATAAACTAAATCTTTATATGTGTTCCTTCCTTTTGTTATTAATTTAGGTACTTCTATGTTTGTTTCCATATATATATATTTGATTGTGGTTTTTTTATGTTTATTTTTTTTCAATTTTAATAACTTATTTCTCTTACTGTATAATTTTTAACGTCTAAAGTTATTTTTATTTATTTGATTAAATTAATTTATTGTATTTTCAAATTTAATTCTTCGTATTTTTTTATTTTTTAGTATTCACTTACAAATATTTATATATTATTAACTATTAGTGGATAATATTTATTGAGTGTTTAACTATGAAAAATATATCAAGTTTGACCCTACTGCATATTTTATTGGCTAATAAGTTGAGTTGAAAAGAAAACTCAAATATTATGGGAATTGAAAAATGAATTATTTTATTTTTGCCAAAAATAAGTTATTCTCCAAATTTGAATTTTGTACTAAAATTTTATCTATAAATTCGAGAGTGTATATTGAAGGTTTTAGAGATCATGGATAGAAATATAATTAGGCAAAGTTTTTATTCTAAAGTGTACATTCAAAAATCATTTTTATGGAATATCATATTTATTTATTTATATTCTTTGAGAATTGTTTTTTTTTTCAATTTCGGCTCCAAATAAAATTAATATGTAAATCACCAAGTAACGATGGTTCATCATATTCTTTTCTTATTTGTACTCTTATTGTTTTTATTTTTTATATTGAATTAATTTTATCTTTAAAATCACTAATTATACAGTTTTGTTGTATTTAAGTTTAATCGTCATTGATACTATTTGATATTAAATTTGATTATTTTATCTCTTCTTTTTCTTCTTATTATTCTTATTTTAGCTTTAGGAATATTTGTTTGAGAAAGTTTTAATATTAACATTAAAAGAAATAAATCTATCTAAAATATAATTTGGTATATCTTAATTTTACAATCTTCTAACTAAGTCTCTTACTAAATATGATGAGAAATAATAAATTAGGTTTATTTTATTATTTCTCTATTCTATAGTCAATATAATTACTTATTAATTGATATAAATTTTAAATTTTTTTTTTGGGTTTCATACGAAATTTTGTTTTATGTTCATTATATTTTAAAATGAAGTTTTAAATGGCTACATATTTGTGTTGTAATAACCCTACGGCGCTTTGCCGGTTTTTATTTAAATATATACATATATTTTTTGTGCTATAACAACTTTTTTTTTCTTTTTTCTTTTAAAAAATCTTATTTGCGTACTTTTTCTCTAAATTTTCAGTGAAGTGATATGCCTACGACATTCTTTTGAGACACTTTTATGAGTACCTTGAATTAGCCCTTATATTTATTTTCTCTAAAAAAAATTTCTACTTTTTATTTTTTTATGTAGTTACATTGTTTTTCAATTGTAATAAATAATAGTTATAACCATTGAACCGCTTCTAATATGGATATTTGCATTGTTAATCATATTTGTTTTTACTTTTCATTCACTATTTATTTGTTATATTATTTTTTTATTTTTTATTAACATTTTTGGATATATTAATATGTTTCTCGTATAACAATTTTCTTGCGGTCAATGGTGATTTTTATTCATACATTTTAAGTAAAGCTTGCATATATTAAATAATTAATCTTATCAACCTACTTCAATATTTAGATATATATTAAAATATATTTTAGCTAAGTAAAATAAAATAACATATTAATTTATTGACAATTTATAGTCATCTTTTAAACATTTAACAAAAATTTTCTATTTTTTATTTTTTGTCAAATTCTTTTTTATTGACATTTAAAAATTAAGAATATAAAACAACCAATTATGAAAAGTATTAGTGAGTTAACAAAAAAGATATTAATAACTAACTAGAACCAAAAAGAAAATATTAATAACTAACAAAATAAAGTAAGTTTATTTGTTTTTTTATGCATAGTGCATGTTCTATAATTTTTATTATGTACAATTTTTTTTATTATGTAATTATTTATTTTTTCTTTTTACTTGATAACTATATTTATATACCAATAAGATTTAAAAATTATATTTATATTTTAAAAGAGAAATTTTAATATAATTGATCTTTTTCCGTTTTTTCTATCACGTACATATAACTCTTACAAATTTTATTGAAATACTTTTAAGATCCGTGCAACGCACGGGGATAATGCTAGTATGATTGGTTTGAATGCTGAGTGAAATCAAATTTAAGATTGATTTTTCTCTAAACATTGTCATTGTCAAAGCGAAGGAAAACCCTCTCTGGCGAAAACCCTAAACCTAATCCCGTATGCCGCCTCCCGCGACCGACGAACTCCCTCCGGCAAAGCCACAGACGGGGGAGACTGCCTCCGGGGCACATCAGCGACGATCCTATGCAGCAGCCACAGCCACAGCCACAGCAAAGCCACCCGTTATCCCTCGCGTAGGGAAGATTCACGTTTTTAACAAGAGGGATGATAGGAAATCGTATGGTGTGATTTCGGAACATAAAGACATACCTCATATTCAGCTTTCCGACGAGGAGATTGATGAGCTTTCTAAGCCTTTCAGATATGCGCTAATCAGGAAGTTCTCACACGGATATCCCACCATGGCACGACTCTAGGAGCTCTTCATGGAACTAGAACTCAACGGAGAATTTAAGCTGGGAGTTATGAACATAAAAAATGTACTAATCAGATTAAATTGCAAAGAGGACTATTCGAAAATTTGGTTACGCCGCATCATTAATTTCGATGGTTTTCTTATGAGGGTTCTAAAATGGACCCCTACGTTCAATCCTAAAATAGAGTCGTCTATAGCACCTGTTTGGATCAAGTTACCAGCATTGAAGACACAATTTTTGAACCCAGACATACTACATGATATTGTGAGTCAGATCGGTGAACCGCTGGGATACGATAAAGGAACTTTTGACTGCAACCGGCCCGACTATGCACGCGCTTGCGTGGAACTTGACCTGTTGCAACCTCTGAAAACAAAGATCAGCATAGGCTTTAATGGGGGAACCCTAATACAGCCTGTAGTTTATGAAAGGCTTCCAGCCTATTGCAAAAAATGTTCTCGATTAGGTCACGACAAAAAAGACTGTCATGACACTATGATGCAGGATGTGAATGACGATCAAACGGACCTGTGCAAAGTAATTCAAGACAAGAGAGATGCTGGTACGTTACGGAGGAATCCAGAGAACCAGCATGACCAAGGAACTGACAAAAATAAACGTGTCTCTGAGGAGATGACACAGAATGGCAGAGAGAACAAAAACACCAATAGAAACAATAAAGAGATGGTCTGGAAAGAGAAGAAACGGCATGATGGAACTGGGGTAAGTGATTTAAATGAACATAATTTAATACTTGACAATCCTCTTATTACAGGTCAGGACACATCAAATGCACAAATGGAGGACAAGCAAGATTTAGATTTACAGGATGGTGAAACCGATAAGGGCAGCCAAACTGGATCGGATACAGAGGAGGAACTGCGAATTAGTAGTGAACCGGAGCCGGAACCTCCGGAGGAACATTGCGATAAATTAATGGAGTTAAAACAAGTTACCTTACACAAAACAGCTAACTCCGATGGAGAAGGCGATAAAAGCTTTACTTCAGTAACACAGAAGAAGAGACGCGGCAGACCACCAAAGAATAAACCTACGGCCTCCAAAGGAACGACAAAGTCGTTGGCCGAAAATGAAGGTTCATCATGATCCAATAAGGACTGATTTGGAATGTGAAAGGCATGGGGAAAGCAGACCATCAGAGATCTCAAACAATTCTGCTTAAAGAATAAGTTTTCTTTTGTTGCGATCCTTGGACCGATGATTGCTTTAGATAATATTAATATGTGTCATAAATTTCAATTTCATAACGTTATAGCTAATTGCTCTAATCACATTTGGTTTTTTGCTTGCGAGGATTTGGAGGTGGAAGTTATCAATGATGGTTAACAATTCCTCCACCTAAGGGTTGGTTCAAAACTGGCAAATAAATCTTGCCTGCTAACCATTGTTTATGCTTGTTGCAATACAGTTGCTCGAAGGATCATCTGGGATCACTTCGGCCAACAAGACAACAGCGGAACCCCTTGGCTCATTGGTGGTGATTTCAACACAGTCACTGCTTTATCGAAAACAAAGGATGCCCTTGATCATGATTTTCAAGCCATGCAGGAGTTTTGTGATTTCATTGATGAATGTGGTTTGATCGAACCGCAGGTTGAGGGGTCAGAATTTACATGGACAAACAATAGGGTGTGGAAAAGACTGGGTAGAGTTTTAGTCAATAAGTCATGGTGTGACCTATATGCTCAAACGGATGTGAGACATCTAGCCAAAAGCTCTTCGGATCATTGCCCTTTGCTCATCAACATGAACGATCGAATTCCTACACACCCCGTGACTTTCAGATTTTAGGAGATGTGGTTACATCATCACGATCTCGAAGTAACGGTGGCAGATAATTGGATTAGCCTATACAGAGCTACGGGATGAGGAAACTAGCTGATAAAATTAAGTGCCTAAAAGCTCATCTTAAAGGTTGGAATAAACGTGTTTTCGGTAACGTATTCGACAAAGTAAAGGCGGCTGAACATGCAGAACTTGAGGCGGAACGGAACTTTGAGAATAACCCTACGGACGAAGCACTCATCATATGGAAGCACAAGATTGCTGAAAGAAAATTGGTGTTGGCTATGGAAGAAGATTTTTGGAGACAAAAATCATCTTGCAAGTGGATTGAGGAGAGAGAGAGAAATACCAAATATTTCCATTTGTTGGTGAAGAAAAGACGGTTCTGAGGCAGAATAAATGTCATACATGATGGGAACAATGAAATCTCGGACCAAGCTCTCATACGAAAATCGGCCAAAGATTATTTTGAACTTCTCCTAACTGAGCAGAACATAGAACACGACTTCACTGATGTGGATGGCGATCATATTACATTAACAGAGTTAGACAATGAGATGCTCAATGCCATTCCTACAAGGGAGGAGATCTAAACCGTTGTAGGAATGGCATTGAGCATCTCATTGATCTAAACCGTTTTTCAGCCATTTTCTATCAAAAGTTTTGGAAAGTCATTAAGGAAAATGTTTTTGAGGCGGTTTGGGACTTTTTCAATGGAGGGAAGCTTCCCATGGCTTTCACGGCTACATTAATTATACTTATTTTGAAAGTGGAAAACGCTGCTCATTGGAGCGATTACCGGCCCATAAGCTTGTGCAACGTGTCTAACAAGATCATTACTAAAATTCTAAACTCTAGACTCGTTAATTTCCTTCCTATCTAATAATTAAAGCGGCTTTGTGCAGTGCGATTGACAACAAAAGCAGGGTAAAAAATGTGATGATCAAACTAGATATGGCAAAGGCGTATGATAGGATGAATTGGAACTTCCTATACTACATGCTTCGGAAAAAAGGTTTTTCTGAAAAATGGGTGAGATTCATCCAAAATTGCGTTTCAAACTGCTGGTTTTCGGTCTTGATTAATGGAGAGTCCTCGGGCCTTTTCAAATCTAGTAGAGGAATCCGGCAAGGTGACCCGCTTTCACCATCCCTATTTATCATTGCTTCGGACTTCTTGGCATGCGCACTTAACAAGTTCATGGAAGAACAGCCTAGGGCTAGATTTCATACCTCTGCCGAGATGTATGTTTCACACCTTGCATATGCGGATGATATGATGATATTCACCAACAGCCGTCCTCTATCAGGGAGTATATAATATTATTCAGAATTATGAATAAGTTTCTTGACAAAAAGTGAATGCTAATAAAAGTCTTTTTGTGGTAGGTAACAACGAGGCTACGACGGCTGCTGAGGTGCGAAGAACACTTGGATATATGCAAGCAGAGCTGCCTATCACAAATCTGGGGGTCCTTCTTTATAAGGGACGTAAGAGAATCAGTTTATTTGATGATCTTATCAGCAGAATTAGAAACCGTATAAATGCATGGGAATGTGTGTATCTGTCGTATGGCGGGAGACTTCAACTCATCAAGTCTATAATCATGGCCCTGATGGCGCATACCTTTCAGATAATAGAACCGCCTTGTTCGGTTATTAGGAGAATAGAGGTGATGATTAACAAGTTTTTCTGGGGCTCTCGGGATGGTAACAAGAAATTACATTGGACGAATTGGAAACGAATATGCTATCATGTGGAAGAAGGGGGACTTGGCGTTCGAAACTTTAGAGATATGGTTTGGGCCTTTACTTACAAGTCATGGTGGAGTATGCTCACTAGTAATTCTCTTTGGGCCCGGTACATGCAGGATAGGTACTGAAGAAACACACACCCAAAATATGTTGCGGTAACAAACTATCACTCATCGGTGTGGCAAAGATTATGCAGAGTCAGGCAGTATGTGGAAGCAGAGATATTCTGGAACATTGGGGAAGGTAGTATTAATTTTTGGGAAGATGCATGGATTAAGGAGACGCCGCTAGCTGCTGAAAGTGGCATGTTGGTTCCTGAGCAAGTTAGAGATTTCAGAACGGCTGGAGCTTGGGTCATGGTAAAGCTCTTACAGGTGGTTGATGCAGAAACGGCGGAAAAAATTTCCTCTATAAGTTTAGAAGAAGGTAAGCCGGATAGAGGAGTTTAGAGATGTAGCAATGATGGGAGATTTTCTTTGAGATCAACTTGGGGAAAAGTACGGTACAAAAACACAAAATCCGACCTATACAGCGCCATTTGGTCGATTAACTTAACTCCAACCATCATGGTTTTCCTGTGGAGATTAATCCACGATTGGATACCGGTGGATGAGCGATTACATCGCAAAGGAATGGTGTTTCCATCAAGATGTGTATGTTGCAACAACACTGAAAAGAGGAATCATGTTTTCTTAGACAACAATAAGGTAAGAGAGGTTTGGATATATTTTGCTAACATTTTCAATGTGCAGGTGATAGGAGTTGGCTCAATCAATAAAATGCTTACCACTTGGATGCGGTCTTCCCCGTTTAGCAGAAAGAAGCACGTGAGAATCGTGATACCAGCTCTTATAATGTGGTTTACCTGGATAGAGAGAAATGGAAGGAAATATAAAGGAACAAGTTTTACAAGCTTTAACATTAAGCGGCAAGTGTTGAGACATTTGTTCATCCTAAACAAGGTTGGTAGAGTTAAAACTTGAATGGTGGAAAGGGGATGGTAGAGCGGCTCAAGAATTCAAGATCCTTCTTAAACCTGGAAAGCAACCGATAACAAAAATTGTTAGGTGGCAAAAACCTTCATAGGATTATATCAAACTCAACACAGATGGTTCAAGCCTTGGTAACCCAGGACCTGCGGGAGTGGGAGTTGTACTGCGAGATCATAACGGGCGTGTTATTGCTGCATATAGTTCAGGAATCGGAATTGGCACAAACATTTATGCCGAACTAGCAGCGCTATTACAAAGCGTGAAAATGGTCATCAAGCATGGAGCAGTTTCTGTAGTGGCGGAGCTGGATGCGATAGTAATCATCCAAATGATAAATAGGGGCATGGCTGGATATTAGACTGCTGACATTCAAGTAAATCTGTGCCATATCTACCGCGAGGGAAATATGGCAGCAGATCTGTTGGCGAAATATGGAGCGGAGAGGCAGTCACAATGGTCATTCCCGGAGAATGAGATCATGAAAAAGCTCAAAGGCATCATCCGCACTAACGCGGTGGGCCTCCCAAACATTTGAAGGAAATAATGAATAGGAAGGCGATGGCTGAAAAAGATGCACTGCCTCATCCGACTAAGGCAGGTAACTACAATGCCTTGTTGCTTTATGATATTTTCATTGCCAATACCTATAATAAAGTAACTTAGCACTTTTTCAAGATGTACTTGGATATTAATAATAGCTACATGACTAACTGGATCGGGCCTAGAAAGGATTGCGTTGTTTTGCATTATGCAGATCTGGTTATGGGCAGGAATAAGCACGACAGAATCATCATTACTTGGAGCCACCAATTTGCCCTGCATGTAATATTTTATAAGACTATCATTTTCTTATACTTTGATGATACACCTGATCACATAAGGCCCAGAAGGTTTGTTTGGTGGTTTCAGGTTAACAGGGACAAAATGCAAAGTTGGCGTAAGAAGAAACAAAATTTCCCTTCGGCGATAGCATGCAACTATGTAATTGACGGTCTCTTTCAACGTTTCACTCCGATTAACATGGATAACAATCCCAAGGACGCCACTAGCCTCTATGGTAACAGGGATTATCTCAATAAAACTATCTTGCTGAGGTGGAGAAGAGGGCAAGGTTGTTATGAAGTTTGTAATTATGAGCATTCTAAATATTATGCCCCCATGTGCCCCATCTTCATTATCCATATCAGGGGTGGGCATTTCTCGTATTTTAGCATAATTGATCCATGGATTGCGCTACATTGTAATTTCTTTGATTCGGTGTTGAATAAAGGAGGTGAGGACCTCGCTTAAAACCTCACGGTCGTTCCTGACCGGTTTCCCCCCCAAAAAAAAATTATGGTTTCAAATTTCATTGATAGCATACAAGATTATGGTTTCAAATTTCTAAGTTCAAAAAATTTTGCAATTAAATCGATACCAAAACAAAGGAAAACTTTTAAGTTTGTGATCTCCAAATTATTTCATTTAATCAAGTAAAGTTTAATATATCGATACCACAAAATTAAACAATCAAAACTTAGATAAAATCTATTTTTTTTATTTTTTTTCCGAACATCTTGTAGGTTTAATTGCTGATGACTACTGTTGTACAAAACTTACCCTATTATAGCTCTTTTAGGGTTAATTAATTAATGTGAAATGAAAAACCGTATCAAGTAATTCCAAACAGTGAGAAATTAATACAAATTATTGTTGATAAAATATTTGTAGTTCGAACACACCACTTTAACCCTATTCTGTGTAGTACGGACACAACATTTTTTTTTGGACGTGTAGTGTCGAATATGTTGGTTGTGGCATAATATTGTATTCCACGTAGAAAGAGTAGTTTAGGACAAGAGTAGTTTTGTCCCACATTAGTTTTTTGTAGTCCCTTCTAGCTTATTGCATAGAAACAAAGTATCTCTCTACTTTGTAATATTTTAAATGAAATATATTTTGAATAGTGCCCGAGGACGTAGGCTAAATTGACCGAACCTCGTAAATTTGATATTTTTTTATCTACGCTTTTTAATAGTCCTTTTTTTATATTTAGATTATTATTTTGCCTAATTTTTCCTTTGTGAATTTTAGGCATTATAATTCTAAATATTATTCGACGCTTCCGCAACAAGTGGTATCAAGAGCCAAATCGGAGTATGCTTTGTGGTTGCAGCTTATTCTGATCTTCCACATCAGAAATGAACGAAGACGGCTTGGTGAGCACCGCGCATCAACGAGCATCGGAAGGCTTCGTGCATCAACAAGCATTGGCAGACTCGGGTGGCATCCGCGCATCGACGAGCATCGGTAGGCTCGGTCGGCATCTTGCATCGACGAGCATCGGCAGGCTCGGCAAGCACCGCGCATGGGCAGGCTCGGGTGGCATCGCGCATCGACGAGCATCGCCAGGCTCGACAAGCACCGTGCATCGGTAGGCTCGGTTGACATCGCACATCGACGACTATTGAAGGAAAGGTGTAGCAGAAATGACGAAGGGAGAGATCTCACCTGAAGAAGCAGCTTCTGCCTTGGCTTCCAACTCGTTCAACTTGACAAGTACTGGAATGGCAACTACGAGAATCTCGGTGGAGACCTTCGACGGAACCGGTCATTTCAGCATGTAGCAAAGCGAAGTTCTAGAAGCTCTGTTTCAGCAAGGTTTAGAGCTCGCCATTGAAGAGAAGAGAAACCAGAGGAGGTTGATGACAAAGATTGGAAGACCATCAACCGGTTGACATATGGTACAATTCGATCGTGTCTCTCCAGATAACAGAAGTATACGTTTTGCAAGGAGACTTCTGCAAACAATCTATGGAGGGCATTGGAGGACAAGTTCTTGAAGAAAAACAGTCAGAACAAGCTGCATATGAAGAAACGACTGTTCCGCTTCACGTATGTTCTTGGTACCACGATGAATGAGCACATCACTCAATTTAATCAGCTGGTGGCTGATTTATTGAAGTTGGACGTGGCATTTGAAGATGAGGACCTTGCGCTGATATTGTTGGGATCGCTTTCGGAGGAGTTTGAGTTTCTCGAGACAACCCTACTCCATGGGAAGGTTGATGTTTCGCTTGGCGAAGTGTGTACATCCTTATATAGTTATGAACTGAGGATGAAGGATAAGAAAGAAACCACAAGTGGAGCAACAAAAACCGTAGTTGTGAGAGGTCGTCAGCAAAGCCAGTCAAAGGGAAAAAGAGGGAGATCAAAGTCGAAGAGCAGAGTTGCCAAAGATGAGTGTCTTTTGTCACGAAAAAGAACACTGGAAGAAAGACTGTCTAAAGTTGAAAGGAAAGACTCTACAAGACGCCAATGTAGTAGAACGCAAAAGCGATGCAGAGTCAGATGTTTCCTTAGTGGCTTCACCTTCAAAACCAAGTTCAAATGAGTGGGTATTGGATTTGGGCTGCACCTATCATATGTCTCCCAATCGGGATTGGTTCTTCGATCTTGAAGAA
>JBBMKE010000007.1:8275266-8285456 GCA_037834125.1 Lippia alba
TAGTTCCAAAAACACTATTGCATGGAAATTGGGGGGAAATTGAAACGGCACTGAGCTGTAAATAACCTGGTTTCTTGCGAGAATCTGACGAGTAACCGTTGCTGTCATTATTAGTATTCTCATACCGCCGTGGCAAAAACACCCCTGTTCCAACAGACGCCCTTTTCGCCGCCATACCACCGGCGGCGGCGGCGGCCGAAAGACCATACCCACCTAAAGAAACCGCCCTCCCGCCGCCTTGACCTTGCTGAAAGGACCATGTACCTTGAGCCGCGTCGCTTACCGCCATTCCCCTGTTTTCATACACCTTTTGCCGATTGTACCACAGCCCATATCCCTCATTTCGTTGCTTCCGCTGAAACTGTAACAGAAATGCTTTAAATGAGTACAAAAATGGTAGCAAAAATTTTGACATTACAGTTACAGAGCCCTACATGCGTGTTCGAGAATGAGGAAGGATTGGGGCTTTTCGCTTCAGAGTAAAACTGGGTACGCCCCTTCGCCGGAGCAAACAGGCCTTGATGACCATACCCATCGCCGCCGTGAAGCTTAAGCTTCGCAACCTGATCGGCGGCGCGGTAAATCAAATCCCCAACGGCGTCGTAGCTCGCACCCTCCGGCGACGCCACGCCGTTAGGGCTCCCGCTGCTCGAACCGCCGGCGCTCCGCCGCCCCAAGTGAGCCAGCGTTGACTGAGGTGAATTCGACATCATCCATAGCTTCTGCCGAATCAAAAACCCACAACCAAAAAAGGTCAGAAAAACACGAAACAACAAACCCAACAAAGAATCACAGAGGAAGTAAAGCTACCTCGAAACGCTGATCGCGTTCAGTCTCAAACCCGTTCGGTAACTCAGAGAGAAACCGGAACTCGGAGCCTGACTCAGCGCTTCTCCTCTTGCTGAAATTCTCTCCGCCGAAGAGGAAATCATCGTCTGTTAGGAACTCAGAGGGAAGCCAGAACCCACCTCCATGAACACTACTGCTGCGAGACATTTGAATTGGAAGGGAAAATCGGTTGGGGAAGAGGGAAAAAGGAGTGTATTAATGGTGTGGGAGTGGAGCAGAGGTGGTGCTGAGGAAGTTATATTAATGGCGGAGTGAGTGTTGAGGTAGGTTCAGGAGGAAGAGAGGGACCCACTGGGAAAAGGAAGAGGATAGAGAAGAGAGAGAGAGAGAGAGAGAGAGAATGTTTGGGGTTGGGGAGAGGTACTTGCTTTTTTGTTAAGGTTTCCGGCCCACTTGGGGACAAATATATATTCAAATATCAAATTGGGGAGATTTCAATTTTGTTCTTCTTGTGTTGTTGTATGATTCAAATATCAAATTAGAGGTCAAATGTTTTTGTCTATGATCTTCATTTTGGGAGTTTAATAAACTATATGTTATAATTTATATTGTTATGAAAAAGGGCATTTGATAACAAGAACCAAAAATTTTAAACTGATCAGTTCTGTGGTATTTTTTTAACACGACAGCTTCACTGAAAGTTATTATAATTATTATTTTTGTAAATACATATCGAGATCTGATTGTTAGTATTAGAATGATTGCACTTGAATAAGGAGTTTTAGTTTAGTTTAGTTTAAAGAAAAAAAAAATAAGGTTTTGAATTTGAGTTCAATTTTGTTTGAATTTTATGGTAGCTTGATGTTCAATGTTTAATGATTTTTGTGTTCTTATTGGTACTATTATCATTAGTACATTTATAAGTTGTGTGGTACTTGGGGGTTAATTCCAGCCCAAGTCTGGCTCGGCCAAATCGGTGGAATAAAGGGGTGAGTGTTTTGCACTTGTTCTGTGGTTGGTGGAAGGTTTGGGGAGAGTGACTAATCAAATAGCAAGTATAATACACTTGCCTTTTCGATTAGTTTGGTTCGATCAAATCGGATTTGGACTAGAATTTTCGGGTATTGGGTGTTTGTGAGTGTGGAGGAAGGGGCTTGATTCATGGAAAAAGATGGAACGTAGCGTTAGTGGTAGAAGACATTTGTCCTACTATGTAGTCCATTTGGCATGTCTTGCAATTTGTTTATTTGGCTAATGTTGTTTGTTGCTTAAAAAAATGAGACAAAAAGTGGGCATTTATTTTAATTCTATCATAATTTGAAAAGTAGGCACTTTACCATCGTTGAGATTGGGATTGAGGAAATAAACTATGAAGTTTTAGCTCTGTCTTTGTACTTATATGTAATTTTATATCAAATTTCTTCCATCCAAAATGGAGTTTTAGGCTTTTAGCTTTATCTTTGTACTTGATGTAATTCTATATCTAATTTCTTCCATCCAAAGAACTAACAAAATAAGCAAACTCTTGAGGTTCACTCGATCTATTAATTTTAATTACATCTCACCCTTATGAAATTTGCTTTTTCATCACCAAATAGTAATGATCGAACAGTTTATTATATTATTTGATTAAAAGTTCTCATTTTCTAGAACTACTATAATAATAGAGAAAATTTTATAGCCGAGTTCTTTAAAAACGCCATTGTTATTCATAGAAAAATCTTATACGTTATTGGTTCGAACAGATACATGTTCCATGAATACTAAATTAAAATAGAAAAATAAATAAAATGTTAAAATTAGGGAATTTACGTCGGCACCACAAACATATATTTGGCTTCGACAGGAATTTCTTGTGTGAGATTATGTGCCGACAAATGCACATGGTATTCATGACCATTAATTTAGTAAAAAGTATTTAAATTTGTGATTCTTAAACATCCCATGATGTTTAATGAGTTAAAATATCAACCAGATTCTTGTCCCATTGATTGTTGATTATGGTAATCGTGATAAGATGCACATGCTTGCTCTTGGTGCATTCGGCAACAACGTGATTAACCCAACTATGACTTACAATTCGAGAAGTCAAAATATATTTGTGTAGTCCAATAATGAGAGGAGAATATATATGATCATATTATTCATACTCATATTATGGTGACATTTATGTTCGAAAGTGATATATGAGTTGTCTTGTACATAACATTAGGCATTTCAACATAAATTTGCGAAATGTATAGGTTAATTCATAATGGATTAATTGTTATGAATACATTTGATGGGATTTTTTTTTTAAACAAAAGATCAACATTACACAATAGCAACATCGTCCAACAAACAAACAATAACAGAATCAGGGAGCTCTAAGTCCCCATCACTAGCATTAAGCGCTAATCGCGTTAAATTATGAGCCACTCGATTCCCTTCACGGCGAATGAAACTAAACTCGACACACAAGAGTTGAGAGGCCTTCCAACGGATATCTTCTATTAACGGACCTGTTGCCGATAAATCTGGCTTTGACGATTGAAATTTTTGAACAAGATTTAAGCAATCAGTTTCGAAAATCACTTTGTTAAAACCTCTCAACCTTGCCATTCTGACCGCTTCAACCATAGCCATTGTCTCCACTAACTCAGGATCAAAGCTCCTTTTCCTATGAACACTTTTCCAAGCTATACAGATTCCCAAATGGTCTCTTACGACAACTCCAAGTCCTATGCTATTATCCCTTATAAAAACAACCCCATCTCTATTTATCTTTAAGCTTCCCTCTGATGGAGCCAACCAACTGCTAGATAGTAGCATGTTTTCTAATTGAGGTGCTGCTCGATTCCTTGTAATACCTTCATTGAACAACTGCAATGCTCCTTCAACAATCTGTATAGGTTCGATCGGCTCATTATCCGCCCATCTCTTATTCGGAAAATACCACAACGCCCAAATGCACACTACAAATTTCACCCCTTCCTCCCACTCCAATCTCTGTAAAACACCACGACATCACTGTTCGTTGCACCCTTCTCACCTCAAAACACAAGCCCAAGGAAGGTTCATCATTGCCCAAAATTAACGCGCCACCGGACAAGTAAGGAAAGCATGCTCCGAGTCTTCATCTTCCTCGTTACACCACGGGCATCCGGAAGCCGCAACACTTCATTTTCGTTTAAGGTTCATTGTTTTTGGCAAGATATCCTTACAAAGAGGCCACATGAAAACTCTTATCTTAGGCGCAACTTTCAGTTGCCAAATAAATCCCTAATCTCTCGTGCTTTAAGATTCAGCACGTGATTGTTCCGGCAAAGTGTGTTTTCGAGCCACCTCGTAAGCTGATTTAATCGTAAATCTACCTGACTTAGAATAATGTCATACCTTTTTGTCCATATTGTATACCTCACCAATTGGAATTGCTAAGATAGCTTGAACATCTTGTGCACAAAAGTTTTGTTCCAACAGGTCTTCATCCCAAGCTCTATCAACTGTTATTAGTTGGGTCACGTACAACAATCCATTTGACTCCCCTTGTCTTTCCAAAGGTTAAAAAGAAGTCGGTCGAGGAATCCATTTATCGCTCCAAATATTTATGCAAGAACCATTACCAACACGCCGCCTAACATCAGCTTCGAGTATAGGCCTTGTTTGTAGTAAACTTCGCCAAGTCAATGATGGCCGATTACCAATAGTTGCATTAAAAAACTCCCCTCCAACAAATATCTAGCTCGTAAAAGCCTCGAAAGCAAACTATTTGGCTCCGTAACAAGTCTCCATCCTTATTTAGCAAGAAGAGCCAAGTTGAAAGCTCTTAAATCCCGAAATCCCATTCCCCCTTCTCTTTTCGACTCACACATTTGTCCCCAATTTATCCAATGGACCTTATTTCCAGGCTTTCCACTCCACCAATACAATGCCATCACAGATGAAAGCTCTTGTAAAAGTGAATTCGGCACTTTAAAACAACTCATGGCGTATGCCGGGATAGATTGAAGAATTGCTTTAATAAGTATTTCTCGACCAGCTTGTGAAACCATCTTATTCCCCATCCCTGAATTCTTTTCGCCACCTTATCCCTAAGATTAGCAAACACCTCTCTTTTTGAAGCCCCAACCATTGCCGGTAGACCTAAATATTTGTCGTGTTTGTCCTTCACCGTCATCCCTAGCCTTCTACCCAACTCCGCCTTCTCCTCCACTCCCACATTTGGACTAAACACCGCTGTTGATTTCTCATAATTCACTAGTTGACCCGAAGCTTGCCCATACTTTTTCAAAACCTCTAGAATTCCATCAATCGACTTTTCTGAGGTCTTACAAAAAATCATAGTATCATCTGCAAATAAATGAGAAATAATCGGCTCCTCTCTGCATATTTCAATTCCTTTAATACGGCTTTACTGCTCAAGTAAAAAACTTAGCACTTCACCACAAAAAAGAAATAAATACGGGGAGAGAGGATCTCCCTGTCTCAATCCTCTCTTCGGGATACACCTTTCAAAATAAATACCATTAAGAATGAAAGAATAATCAACTGAAGATATGCAATTCAAGATTAGGTGAACAAACTCACACTTAAAACCTAATTTTAGCATCACATGTTCCAAAAAAACACTCCACACGGTCATAGGCCTTGCTCATATCCAATTTAAGAGCTAAAAATCTCTCTTTTCCATGTTTTTTATTTTTGAGAAAATGATTAACCTCAAAAGCACAAATCACATTATCAGTAATCAATCTCCCGGGGACAAAAGCACTTTGAGTTTGAGAGATAATATTTTTCAAAATAGGTTTTAACCGATTTGCAATGGCTTTTGAGGTTATTTTATACATAACGTTGAACAAACTAATGGGGTGTAAATGCGACATATTTTTCGGATCATCATACTTTGGAATCAACACAATATTCGTTGAGTGCATACATTTGTCAAATCGACCAAAATTAAGGAATTCCAAAGTACAATCAACAATATCGTTACGGAAAAAAAAAGACTCTCTCCCAAACCCTAACCCTACCTATGTCGCGGCCGTCTGCTGCGACAGATGATACACCGGCCGACGATGTTCGCTGTGGCGGCATCATCGATGGCTAAACAGCCCATCATCCCACAGATGGGAAAAACTCCACGTTTTAAATAAAAATCCCGAGAGAAAATCTTTTGGCATCGTATTAGAAAGAAACGGCATACCACATATACAACTTTCTGATGAGGAGATTGATGAACTATCTAAACCGTTTAGGTTTGCGTTAATCGGAAAGTTTTCGCACGGATATCCTACGATGGCAAGGCTCCATGAACTCTTCATGGAATTGGAGCTCAAGGGATAGTTTAAGATAGGGGCAATGAATGTCAAGCACGTCTTGATACGACTGAGTTGCGAAGAAGTCTACTCCAAAATTTAGTTGAGGCGGATCCTAAACTTCGATGGATTCCCTATGCGTGTTCTTAAGTGGACTCCTACTTTTAACCTTAGGGTCGAATATTCAATTACCCCGGTCTGGATAAAACTCCCTTCGTTGAAAACCCAATTTTTCAATCCAGACATACTACAAGATATTGTCCAGCAAATAGGTGAGCCACTTGGATATGATGATGGCACGTTTGGCTGTAATCGGCCAGATTATGCACGTACATGCATGGAGCTTGATCTCTTAAAGCCACTCAAGACAAAAATTAGCATCGGTTTCAACGGTGGAACGCTGATTCAACTAGTAATTTATGAACGACTTCTAGTGTACTGCAGAAAATGTTCAAGGTTGGGTCATGATAAAAAAGATTGCCAAGATACTACTGGTTTGGACATCCAAGAGGAGCATGCGGATTTAAGATTGACCATTCAAGAGAAACGTGAAGCTATAGTGAAGCAGAACAAGGCTGGACAAAATGCGGTAAATATTGAAGAGAATGACAAAAGGCAGATGATGGAGAACGCCCGATACAGAAGCCGACGGATCCTAAAGGGAAAGGTAAGACTTAGAAGATCAAAATCAAGGAAAAAATACCAACAAGCGAGGAACCAGCAAGTACCTCGACTGACACAATAACCACAGAGGTAGCTAAGATAACATCAGAAGCTGAACAGAAAAGTGATCACATAGGGGACGAACGTTCTGATGACGAGGAAGAACACAAAAGCTCAGACACTTCAGAGCCCGAGGACGATGAGAATACACATGGAGGAAGTGAACCGGAAAAGAAAATTAGCCGCATCGATGAGGATGGCATAAATGACAGCAAACAACTTGCACTCCACAAAGCAGCACAGTCAGATGGAGAAGTAAATGCTGAGGACGAATTTACACCCGTGGTTAAAAAAAGAGGGCGGGGAAGACCCCTAAAATCTACTACTCTGGCCTCTAAAGGAGCGACTTCATCTTGGCCAGTAAACAGGTGTCATCATGATAAATCACGGCCTTATTTGGAATATCCGAGGGATGGGCAAACCTGATCATCACCGGACCCTCAAGAATTACTGCAAAAAGAATAAGTTTAAATTTGTTGCTATATTGGAACCTATGATTGCGTTTGATAGTGTTAGTCTTTGTCGTAAATTTAATTTTAATAAAGTTATCAATAACTGCTCTAACCATATCTGGTTTTTTTGGTGCGAGGATTTGGACGTTGAAGTTTTACATGACGATAGACAGTTACTGCATCTTCGTGTTAGTTGGAAATTGATGAATAAATCTTGCCTCGTTACTATAGTATATGCATGCTGAATACTGTTGCAAGAAGGAAATTTTGGGAATTTTTTGAAATTCAGCAAACTAGTGGAGTTCCTTGGATGATTGGGGGTGACTTTAACACAATAGTTTCTATTGATGAAACTAACGATGCTTTGGATAATGATCTCCAGTCAATCAGAGAATTTGGGGAGTTTATTAATGAATGTGGACTTGTGGAACCACCGGTGGAAGGAGCTCCGTTTACTTGGACTAATAAGCGGGTTTGGAAGTGTCTTGACAGAATTATGGTGAATGAAGATTAGTGTGGCATTTTCCCGCAAACAAATGTCAAACACCTCTCGAGGGGTACATCCGATCACTGCCCATTGTTTCTTAAGATGAATGATAGCATTCCTAATCATCCGGTGTCTTTTCGCTTTCAAGAAATGTGGTTAAGGCACCATGATCTCAGGCCCACGGTTATAGAAAACTAGCGCCAACCCATGGATAGTACAGGGCTTAAAAAACTGGCGAACAAGTTGAACCAGCTTAAACTGCAATTGAAAGTATGGAACAAACATGTTTTTGGAAATGTATTTGAAAAAGTAAAGGAGGCTGAACAAGAAGAATTACAGGCTGAAAACTTGTTTGACAACGACCCAAGTGAATCTAATCTCTCTAACTGGAATGAAAAGATTGCACGGCGAAAAAGAGCTCTTGCCATGGAGGAAGATTTCTGCAAACAGAAATCATCTTGTAGGTGGCTAGATGAAGGGGAACGCAACATAAAGTACTTCTACTCATTGGTGAAAAAAAGAAGATTTAGAGGGAGAATTTGCTCTATTAGAGAAGGGAATATCGATATCACTGATCAAGGCCTCATAAGGAATTCTTCCAGAAATCACTTTCAAACTCTTCTCACAGCCACAGAGTTAGAGAACAACGAGGAGGAAGACTTTAACCAAATCCAAAAAATGCTCACTCAAGAGGACAATGCTGACCTCGACAAAGCGCCAACCAGGGAGAAAATTCGAAAAATGGTATTCGATCTGAAACCAAGTAGTGCAGTCGGGCCGGACGATTTTAGCGCCCTCTTCTATCAAACATTCTAGGATAATATTGAGACAGATGTGGTTGAAGCGGTACTGGAATTTTTCAATAGGAAAACGCTTCCGATGGCTTTCACGGCTATAACGTTGGTATTTATCCCAAAGAAAGAAAATCCTATGCATTGGAATGATTTTAGGCCAATAAGTCTATGCAATGTTTCGAATAAAATCATCACCAAAATCCTTAACACAAGAATTGCAGGTATGCTTTCGAAAATCATAGCAAACAACCAAAGTGGTTTCATTCACAGTAGGGTGATCAGTGATAATATCTTAATGGCCCAGGAGATGGCCCATTCACTTGATAACAAAAGTAGAGTAAAAAATGTGATCCTTAATCTCGATATGGAGAAAACATATGATCGGCTTGATTGGGGATTCCTTTGTCGTATGCTTATAGCTAAGGGTTATTCTCAAAAATGGCTAAATTGAATACGTAACTGCATTTCGAATGGTTCTCTGTTGTGATTAATGGTGAAGCAGCGACAGTTTTCAAGTCTTCTCGGGGCCTTCGCCAAGGTGACCCACTTTTCCCGTCTCTTTTGTTATTGCATCTGATTATTTAGCCTGTTCTCTAAATAGGTACATGGAGGAACAACCTCGTGCCAGGTTCAGAACTTCAGCAGAGATGCATGTGTCACACTTAGCATATGCGGACGACACTATGGTGTTCACTAACAGCAGAACAAATTCACTTGAGGGAGTTAAACAATTAATTTCTAGCTATGAGAGGATATTTGGCCAAAAAATAAATTCTAATAAAAGTTGCTTTATTTTAGGTAACAATGACAATGGAGCAGCTGCGGAAGTCAAATGGGTGCTCGGATATCAACAAGAGAGATTACCTATGAAATACTTCGGTGTGCCACTTTACAAGGGAAGGAAGAGAACGATTTTGTATGACGACCTTATTGGCAGAATAAGAAACCGAATTAATGGGTGGGAATGCTCATATCTTTCACACAGAGGAAGACTCCAGCTCATAAAGGCGGCGCTATTGGCTATGCCGATGCATCTTTTTCAAATTTTGGAGCCACCCACGTTGGTAATCAATAGGTTATAGATCATGTTTAACAAGTTCTTTTGGGGTTCACGTGATGGGAACCGTGGACTTCACTGGACAAGCTGGAAGAGGATAACGAAGCCTAATATTGAAGGTGGTCTCGGGGTGAGAAGCCTCAAGGACATGATTAAGGCATTTGCTTACAAACTTTGGTGGCGGATGAGGATGACCGATTCTCTTTGGGCGACCTATATGAGAAATAGATATTGGACGAATGTGCACCCAAAACATGCAGTAGTAACTTTAAATCACTCAGCTATTTGGCGACGTATTTGTAAAGTCCGACACGAGGTAGAGAATGAGATTTACTGGAGCATCGGAGAACGAAAAGCTGACTTTTGGAAAGATATTTGGTACTAGGGATGTAGACGAACCAAGCGAGCTGACTAAAGTTCGTATTTGAATTTAAAAAATTCGAACCCGAGCCAAACCGAGCCAAGGTTCGAATTTAATTCGAACAAATTTGAACTTTTATATTTCTGTTCGTGGCTCGCGAGCCGGTTCGCGAACCTATGTATTTATATATATATATATATATATATATATATATATTAGATCTTATATGATAT
>JBBMKE010000007.1:8287351-8299051 GCA_037834125.1 Lippia alba
AATTAAAATGTAAAAATCTCAATATAGCTGTACACTCGAGTTCCCACCGATCATCGACATAGATAAAAATATCATAGTAGATAAAGTTGAGCTAGTATACTAATTAAGATTGATAAATTGATAATTATTTAGATTTATTTGAGTTTTCTTATTTACTCTGGTCTATCCACATATTTTTACGTGATTATTAAATGAATTTCTCTTGAAATAATTTTGGGAGCATATCATGTGATTATATCAAAACTCCAAAACATTCTAGAGAATTAGACATAGGAAAAAGAGAAAAAAGGAACAAAAAAAGAGAGACATTTATTGCGATTGTCCAATTTAGACATGGTAAACATAAATGATAGAAGGTCGAAACATGCACGGCACTTCCATTACAAGGTTTGGAACTTGTGCAACGCTCTTCTCATGCAAACAATGCACTTTCAATAAATCTCTTTGTAGAACGAGAATTAGGTTGTATCATTCAATAAAAATTAAGATTCCATTTTCAAAAATTTCTTGAATCTTGACATTAGCTGCATTTAAAAATATTCATATATATAATTAGATAACGATTTCACCAAAAAATATCTCGCGATCCCTAACTATCAACTTGTACCCAAAAAGTATTACAATTTCACTATTGGAACAACAATCGAATTCGAGACAAAAAAAAAAAGTACATTTCAAATAGAATTTTGACTTGACAATGTATAACTTGTCAATACATAATCTCTCACGAAAATAATTTTATCATTGAGTTTTTTGTACTTGTTCAGTATTACAAAAGTTTGAGCACAATTGACTCATATATAAGCTATGAAGTATGAAAACTTTTAAAAATATCATTTTATCGTGTCGTGTCGTGTCGTATCAGAAGCTGTGTCCGACATTCTTCACTTGAGAATTTAAAAAAAAAAAAATCTGTATCATCATATTCATATCGTGTTCGTATCTGTATATCATAAGATATGAGTCTATATGCTATAAGAACAACATTTTACAACATTTATGTTGTTAACCATAAACATTATAACAAAGACCATATAACAAGGTATGAAATCATTAATACATTTCCAAGTCCCTTGCATTATTATCTCTCCCTTTGAACAATAATAATAATAAATAATGTAATCCCAAAAGGGTAAAATAGTAAAACACTTTTCAAACAATTGACCGATCCGTGGCCGCAACGCCTACGGCTACGCATATCCTTTTCACGATAATATAAGTAATGTAAATATGTAATAATTTTGAATGTGGATTCCCTAAGTAGACGTTGGCACTTGGCAGTTAGCTCTCTCACACTACTTTGAAAATCAAATCTGCAGTACCCCCACCACCACAATCACACACAGTACTGCAATCCCAGCACCAGAAGGAATTAAAACCACTGTGCCCACCAACAAAACAACAAAAACCCATCATGAATCACCTCTGAAAGCCGTTAAAGATCCGACCTTTTTTTGTTTATTCCTCGAAAATTTCAACTTTTGTCTTTGGGGGGGGATCGAAGATTAATGGCCGTTGGTGAACCCTTTTCTCAAACGGGAGGAATTCGGCTGAGATTTAGCCCTTTTGTTTTCTTGAATGTGTAGAAGTGTATATATACCCCTTTTGTTTTGGTTTTGGTTTTCTTTTGCTGTTTAAATGGGAAGTGTTGCTGACTCGGTGAGTGACTCAGTGAGTAGTGATAGCAGATCGAGTTCGGATGGTTCTTCTTTAGCTCATTTGGGGTGGCCTATCAAGAAGGCTGCAAATTGTGTGGGGAGTGATGTGTCTGAAGGGAAAAGCAAGAGTTCTTTGCAGGATGATGATTCTCGGTCGAATAAGCAGTGTGAGAAAGCTTCAGGTAGGTTATGGTGTTTTGATTATCTCTGATTTTTTTTTTTTGAATTAAATGGGGAAATGAAATGTGGATTGTCGGTTGATTTGTGAACTTTTTGTTGTGAATAGAAATTGATATGATGAAAGAGAGGTTTGCGAAGTTGTTGCTTTGTGAAGACATGTCTGGAAGTGGTAAAGGGGTCTGTCCAGCATTAGCCATTTCAAATGCCATTACTAATCTATGTGGTAAAAGATTGAACACTAATCTTTGTCAAATTGTTTTCAAGTTTTCTGTTTGAGTTTGTCTTTTGAATTCAAGAAAATGGCCTGTGCCTTGACTAAGTGAAATCTGTGTTATTCTGTTTACATTTAGCTACTGTATTTGGACAATTGTGGAGATTGGAACCATTGCCAGCTGAAAAGAGGAAAATGTGGCAAAGAGAGATGGAATGGCTTCTTTCTGTGAGTGATCATATTATTGAAATGATACCGTCGTGGCAGACGTTTCCGGATGGTCGTAGGCTTGAGGTAATTTTCTAAATGTGAATTGTTGAGAATACTTAGATGCTTATGCTTATTGGTATTGATTCTCTGTGGATTAGTGTTTCTTGGAGTTATTTGGACCGTAAAGAGATTGTTTCGTGATTTGAAATAATCATTCTTGCTCTTCAGGTGATGACATCTCGGCCAAGATTTGACCTTATTATCAATCTTCCAGCTCTTCGTAAACTCGACAACATGCTACTAGTAAGATCCAAATACGCTGCCCTTTCGTTTCTACTCATTTCGGATAATTATACTGACATAACTTGATGTATGAGAAATTACACTGACGTATCTCAGGGTAAGTTCGTGTAATTAGGACAAACCTTTTCCTGGTGATATGGATATCAATTTTATCTAATATTGTATGTGGCAGGAAATACTAGACGGTTTTACAGATGCTGAATTCTGGTATGTTGATCAAGGTGTCGTTGCGCCTGAGGACGATGGATCGATCTGTTTTCAGAAAGCTGTTCAGAGACGGGAGGGAAAATGGTGGCTGCCCGTGCCACGTGTCCCTCATGGCGGTCTACCAGAGGGCACTAGAAAGCAACTAAGTCACAAACGCGAATGTGCAAGCCAGATACTTAAAGCAGCTATGTCTATTAACAGCATTGTTTTGTCTGATATGGATGTTCCAGATTCGTACTTGGAAACACTTCCAAAGGTTTGATATTCTCAAATTTCACATTTTAGTAGTGTTTGCAATATCCCAATTAAAAGCTCTCCATTTTTAGCTTAAAAACGGCTGAAATGTAGTATTTTGTTTACTCATTCTACTTACATTATAAGTTTGTCTTAAAAAAGCAGAAGTCTTTGTGTGTGTCTTGATATGGAGACTATTGCTGCGCCTTTGTATGTTAACATTTGATATTGGAAATTTTAGAACGGGAGAGCTTGTCTAGGGGATGTGATCTACCGTTACATCACGTCAGAAAATTTCTCATCCGAGTGCTTGCTCGATTGCCTTGATCTGTCAAACGAGCACGTTGCCCTGGAGATAGCAAACCGTGTAGAGGCAGTAACATACGTGTGGCGTAGAAGACAACATCCCAAACCACCGCCTCATCCGAACCGTTCTACAGCCAAAACATCTTGGGGTATTGTTAGGGATCTTATGAGTGATGGAGACAAGAGGGAATTGCTTGCTGAAAGAGCCGATAGTCTCCTCCATTGCTTGAGACAACGAATCCCGGGGCTCACACAAACCACATTGGATGCCACCAAAATACAATGCAACAAGGTTTGATATATCTAAGTAGAATTTTTTCTTAAAATTCGAGAACTTCATATATTTGTCCAAATTCAGTCCTCATCATGTTTTGGAATCTTTTCAGGATGTGGGGAAGTCGATTCTGGAGAGCTACTCCCGAGTCTTGGAAAGCCTGGCATTCAACATCGTGGCACGCATAGAGGATCTACTCTACGTAGACGACATGTATAAACAACCAGACAAACTATCACCAGTAAAACCCAAAGTGAGTCTGATTTCTCACAAGAAGGTTCCGTCCCTCCCATTCCCCGTGCCCGTCTCAGGCACGCCCTACAAAACACCCAACTTTTCCCCTTCTCAGCTAATAAGCCCTCTTACAACAAGAGGGGAGAAGACCCCTTTCCTCAATGCAAATGCCAATAAGCTTTCACGACGTGGCATGGGGGTGAAAAGAGCACTCACGAATTACCTCAGCAGTGAAGCTAAGGTCAAGAATTGTGGAAACATTCTCGAGGGGCTGGGTTCAATTTCGAACAGGATCAGCGGAGGGACAACATCGGGTCCGAGCAAGGAGGGGAAAGATTCAATGGGACAAACCACGATCCAGATCGAGTCGTCTAGGAAGAGGCAAATAGACCGTTAAAATTTCCCCTTCCTTTATTTTTATTAATGTGTGTGTTTAATTTAAGTTAGAAAGAGTGGAGAGTTATATATGTATGAAGTCAATCTTCTTCTTGCTTTCATAGTGCAGATAGTTTGTGAGATGTATATCTCTGATAAGTTGTATGCTATAAAACATTGATGTATTGTTCCAGCAATGCTTATATTATCTTGGTTTTTTATGACACTTGATCCTCTTCTCGTTTCCTAACTTAATATCGAACCGTTAAACTATCTCGATTGATAATGGAAATCTACTTTAAAAAAATACCGTTATTCTTAGTAAAGTGTAATTTCAAACGGACTAGACCGAAAAAGAACCGAACTTTTCCCACGTGCAATTTGTCCGAAACCCATAAACATCGGCATCTCAATTGTCCCAAAAATAAATAAAGCAAAAGTCACACCACTCAACTTTACCATTTTTTAACCTCCCAAATCAGAAGCGTTACACAAACACAGATTCTTGCACCCATCAAAATAAATCTCCAAAACCACCACTGGAATCCCTTTCTCCGCCGCCGCCGCCGCTGCCGCAGATGTCGGGCACGAGCATCCACATCACCGCCCTCGACGGCATCGTGAACGTTAACTCCCTCTTCACCCTCGCAGTCTTCATCGGCCTCGCCTGGAACCCCACCGACCCCAGCAACAGCCTCATCGACCCGGCCCGAAACCCCACCTGTTTCCCCGGCCGGAAAGTAGCCGAAAACCTCGTCGCTTTCCACGTCTATTCCTTCAGCTGCTTCCTCTTCTCCAGCCTTGTGGCGCTCGGCTTGAAGCAGGCGGTAAAGCTCGCCCGCGGGACCCACCACTACGAGAACCGGGTTTTCTGGGCCTTCGACCTGGCCCACGCGAACCGGACCGCGCTCCGGGTCGGGTACATGGTGTCGGCGGTGGGTTCGGTTTGCGGCTCGGTTTTCCTGATGCTGGCATTGGTGAATGTGGTGCAGATAAAGCTGGGGTTATTGGGGTGTGGCGGGAGTAGGCATGGGTATGGGGCGGTGGTGCCGTTGGTGATGCTGGTGCCTACGGGGCTTTTGATCTATGTTTGTACTGTGTTTTATGCTTTTACTCGTTGAGGATGGTTTGGGGTGTTTTTGTAATTTTGTTGTATGAGAGGAGATTTTAAGTGTGTTTATGCAATTGCATTGTTGATGATGTTCTTAATTGTAATATTGGCTTTAGTGCTGTGAAATGAAGTGGTTTAATCGCATAGATCAAGATTTCTTCAATTGGAGGTGTAATTATAAGTTTGTAACCACGAATTCTGAAATTACTGATTGTTCATGAATTCAAGAAAATGAAAGGAAACTAATTAAGCTGCATAAGCGACAATGGGGGTCATCACTTGGTGGACATGATCGTCCCATATGAGCAAGCCCGACAACACGGAGTTGGCCTCAACGGTTGCGGCAACTGTGACGGTAAAACTCTGCGTTTCGCCGATGGATTTGGTGACGGTCCTGTGGAAGATGCGGCTGACACAGCTGCCGGAGGTGGTGGAGACTGTGAACGATGGGTAATTGAGGTCGTAGACGGTGGCGTTGTTGGAGGCGGAGCAGGTGGTGTTGTCACCGGTGATGAGCTGCAGGTTTTTGTTGCTGTAGCCCTGCCCGCAGAGGAATTTCACGTAGTCGGATTCTCCCATGTCGTATGCTAAGCCGGGGTCTCTAGCCTTGAGCGGGTTTATTTGGCCCGACCCGTATGCAAATTCGCCGTCCGTGTTTTTTTCCCCGGACATTGGAGTAGCTTCAAAGGGATTTTATCATGTTTTTATTCAAATTATAGTAAGAATTAATGATTCAAGACTCCATTTTTACAAGTTTAGAAGAAGTTTACCAGTGGTCATTAGAGCAGACTTGATTGCAGCTGGAGACCATGTGGGGTTGAAGGATTTAACATAAGCAGCTGCACCAGAGGCATGAGGACAAGCCATTGATGTTCCTGAAATGATGTTAAATGGTGATACTCTGGGATCTTCAGGGAATCCTGTTACGGTCGTGGCTTCGGACCAGGCTGCGAGAATGTCGACTCCAGGAGCGCTGAGATCAGGCTGCATACCAGTTTTGTCAAATTGTCACATTATATTGGTATGACAACGAAGGAGAAACCGCTGTTAGACGTTGAAATATACACTAATAGTGAACTCACCTTGAGAATGTCTCCCGTAATTGGATTCGGCCCCCTGGAGGAAAATGACACGACAAATGGAGCTGATGTCTCGTTAACTTCAACACTCTTCAAAATGGTTGCTGTCGGATTGCTGCACCCCATCCCAATATGTAATAATAGTTATTAGCAAATGATGATAATGATCCTAGATTTTGAATTCTTGGAAACAAACCTTGTTTTGTTAATATAATTGTAGACTTGTAAACCGTCGGATGAGCCTATGAAGGAGGCTGGCAGGGGAAACAAGAAGGCGTGATCCTTGCCGCCGTCTTCCTGCATTATAGTTCCAGTTGCACCAGCAGCTGCAGCTGGCTCGGCATTGCTCAGAGAGTCGCACAGGATGATGGTTTCCTTCACCAATTTTGGGTCTAAAGAATCCGGTCCGCAATACCTGAATTGGTTTGTACTTGTTACGTGTGAGTAATCGTTCTTCCTAAAATGTACATCGATTGTGTTATAAATATTTATTAGCTTATACTGGTTTGGCCGAACTCTATCTCTTTGTTTACCTTGATGTGTTGCCGTCGTAGCCGCCCGCAGTGTTGGGCACATTTCCTCCATAAACCAAAGGGTAGTTGTCATTTTTTAGGACAAATGTGTTTACTGATACTCCCTGCCATAGATATAAAACATTTCAGGTAATTACACCTAGACACCCTGAGATAGGTGAAATTACATATTCACCTCCAAGAAGTTCATAAATAGTATTGCCTCTACGGTAAGTTTAAAACGACAAGTCTTTATTTTGATGCAAACCATCCAGAAACTTGGCAACATCTATGCCTAGTGAGGAAGATTGTTGTAATTTCTCAAAACTATGGGGTGCCTACCTGTAATTTGACCTATTCTTGGGGGTTTAAATGTAATTAGCAGTAACCTCCACTCACCTGATAAGTTTTGTTGTTTCCCAACTGGACCTCAGTCAAGAACTTCCTATCTATGGTACTAGCCGCAACCGAAAGTGACCATGGGGAAAAGTTGGTGATGGATGCCGGGGAAGGCCCCGAATTACTGGCAGAATTCGACGTAAGTATTCCATTTTTCATTGCATGGAAAGCACCAATTGCAATGGAATCATCAAAGTAATCAAAGGGAAGAATCCCCCAACTGAAAGGGATATTATGTCGACTCCATCAGCAATTGCATCATCAAATGCAGCAAGAATATCTGCATCAGGACAGCCATCAGACCAACAGATTTTGTAGACTGCAATGCGTGCAGATGGCACGCCCCCACGCATGACTCCAGTTGCAAGACCCTCTAAATTGGCCCCGAAAACTGCATGTCCTGCTGCAGTGGAAGCGGTGTGGGAACCATGGCCTTCGGTGTCTATAGGAGAAGGGACGTCAGGTGGACTAATGGCTCCTTCACTATGATAATATCTTGCTCCAATAATTTTGCTGCAAAATATATGAAACATCCACAGTATCTTTATGAGGGCATTAGTCGTATAATCTATAAAATTACATATACCACCCTTCAGTTTTGCTGAAATTACAAAAAAGTCCATCAGGTTTCAGCAACTTTTTTGTTGGGGTTATATAATCACTCTGGAAACCCTCTTTGGAGTATGGATCATTTCTAACTCCATTTTGATCTTTTAGAATTACAGTGACCGCACCTATAAGTTTTCACGTTGATATGAAATCCAAATGAAAATTGTAAAATAGACCGGATTATAATCAATCTGTTAGAACTAAAACCTGTTGAAAATGTCATGTTTTAAAATATGAATGCACTCTTTTTATTTGTGATAGAGATAACAGTTTTTACCCTTTTTTCTTCCATAAAAGTCCCTAATGGACGGGAACAATTGTCAAATAATTAACGAAGTTTTACAAGGAAGGTTAATGTAATTTTCAAAACTAGTAAATAGAATGTTTTAACTAGTAAATCAAATGTTTTAGAGGCGGTGAAGGGTATGGCTAAACTTGAAGATCGAATTACTTTTTCTTTTTCTGTTATTGTAATTAAAGGGGATTATTGCTGGTTAGCTTGAGCTTACTTGTTGCAAGTGAAGTTGGCCGATGATTGGCAAGTTCCCTTCCATTTACTCGGTGGTGCACTCATGTTTCGATCGTTGAAACTAAATGGTGAAGGCCAAATGCCTGTGTCCAGCATTCCGATGATGATATCGCTCTCTGTTCTCGCGTGTTCTTCCTTCAGAGGAAAGCCCAAGAAATCCCACGATCTTGTCGTGTGAAGTTGCTTTTTCATGCTCGGAAACACAGACACCACTCCTTCCAAACCTGAATCAGGCACACATATTGATCCTTGTGTGTTTGAGTATAGATAAATCGAATCAGAGTTGAATAGTTTCTCGAGTACTTACTAGCAATCTTGTTCTTCTCCTCCTCAGTGAGCTTTGCTACAAATCCATTGAAGCTTCTCTTGTAGCTGTGGAGCCAAGATTCAGATGCCCTTTTGCTGAATACACAATATAGTACATAGAATCAAATTATATCAGATCACAATTGATTTTAAGGGCAAATTACATCTACTACCCCTGCGATTTGATGCATTTTTAAAACTCTATATCAACTCATTTCTTTAAGCCGTGATCTTATATAGTTTCGTAACAAACCTTCCCAGTGTTGCCTGTAGCATGCTCATATGTTGCGCCTTTGCAGCAAATTCTCCTCGCGGACGGTCGCCCATGTAAACTACATACACCTGCACAAAGTCAAAACACACACAATGCTAATATTGCTCGTACAACGCTATACATAATATATATCTTCAAGGTGTTTGTTTAAAAGACTAATATACATGCCTTTTGATCATTGCCGTCAGATGCGCCACTGCAGATTACGATCAGCAGAGAGCTAAGGAAAGCTATCACGAGACAGAGCCATGCCGGAGAAGCCCGAGGGGTGGCAGCCATGGAAGATACTCAAAACAGGTTTGAGTTTTGAGCTCTATTATGGACTTTATGGTGATTGTAATTGATGATTTCATGCATGCAATATAAGGACCGTTTTATAAAGGCGTGTTTGCTTTGCCGCTGTGCATGTTTTGTTACTGAAAGGTGCTTTTAAAACTAGCCTACAATAGAAAGTGTCCAATAAAAACCGGCACCAACAATGTGTAATTAACAATGTGAGCATGGAAATTTCGTCTTCAGTTTCCTGGTATGGGACTTTGTTGTACTCAGATAAATCTAATGAATTTTGTAAGAATATGCTAATTAATAAATTAAGATATTGCTTCCCTTAATTTATATGCATTTACGGACAAAAGCATTGATTTCGCCGCGCTAATTTGTATCTTAGAGACAGCCTGTAATGTGTTTGAACCATGAAACATATAAGAAGGCAGAGCTGAGTGGCGTAGCCGTTCGATATTATGCTAGACTAAAAAGAATTTTTGTGTTTTAAATTGGTGTTTCATTTTACTCATTCATGTACCTCAAGTGTATGATCTTGTATTTTAAATTGGTGTTCCATTTTTTGTTTTGTTCTGTTCACAATGTTCTCATACACGCACTAAGTGTAGTAATAAACTGTTGAGATTAAGAAAGAGATCTTTTAAAATTTTTTCATATCACAATTATTTTTTTCTTTTAATCTTGACCGTCTAATAATACATTTGATATAGCATACGTGAATAAAATAAAAAAAATGAAACACCAGGTAAACATTTAATTTGAAAGCAAAAGACAACATGTTTGTACTGTTTTATGCGTTTACTCGTTGAGCATGGTGATGGCTTTTCTTGATTTTGATGGAATTGGAATATTTTGTAATTTTGTGCATGAGAGAAAAGATTATGAGGTAATTTGAGTATGTTCTGCAATTGCATTGTCAATTGTTTTGGTTATAAGCGCAAATGACTTGGTGCCATAAAATCAAGTGATTTAATCACATAGAGACTCATGCATGTATAAAATCAAGATTTCTTCACTTGGAGGTGTAATCTATATCTATATCTATATACTATTATAAAAGTGTGGATCCCCATAGTTGCAATTGTGAATTGACATAATTACCCTTATTCAATTTAATTATTTAATTTATAAATTATGTAGTGCAATAATTCACTTTAATTATTTTATTTGATTTTGATAAATAAATTCAAGTGTATTTAAGTTCCAACAGTTAATATTCTTCTTACTCTCCATATTCTCATTTAGTGTGTCCTAAACTTTAATATAATTTATTTTTTCCACCATCTCCTTTTTGTTTGGTTTTTGGGTTCAAAAATCTTCTTTGCGTGTGGAATAAACCACATGCATGGAGCCATGTCACCAATACGTGTACGTGGCACGTGTCAGCCATGTGTGCGTGACACATGGCAGTCACATACCGTGCGTGACATGTGGTGGGTCCACGTCATCGTGGGCCTCTTCTGACCAACATTTTCATCATTCGTTAATCATATTAACATTCTACCATAACCCTTGTATTCTAGCATTTGTGTGTGACTTTTTAGGTTTATTATTTGACCGATTTCAACATTGCAAAGTGTAGATCCGACGAAGACGAAATGATAAAACTAGGTTTTTTCTTAAAATAATAGAATTAATGGTCTAAGATATAAAAAACTAATAGAACTAATGGGCTAAAATATAAAACTAACTTATGGGCTACATTTCTCTTTAGTGGGTTAATTTGTTTAATTAGTAATTTAGTAATTCTTAAATAGATTCAAACATTTGGGCTCACAAATAATCCACCATTTTTATATAACTAGTGAAATGAACGTGCGTTGCACGTTTAACCTTTCGTTTATTTAAATAAGGTTGGTTACTATATTTCTTAAATAAATTGAGGTACTAAAAATATTCACATCATGTTTTTTCTCCCGATACGTGTTTAATCCAAGTTTTCCAAGGTCCGTGGAAAAATCAAAATTTTCATGAGTGCTTTTCGATATCCTCCGCCATCCATCTCACCACCATGTTCGAATCAATCTCCACATTATTCTTTGAGAAGTGCCCTCTTCCAAGTTAATGTCAAATCCCTCATGTAAGCTCAATAACTCTGCCATATTTATTGAATCTTTACGAAGATTCATAGTGTATTCTAGCACTCATATTTCGTTGTCATCTAGAATGACCTCTCTAACCGAATCCATTATAAAATTTATTCCACGACTACTCAACGAATATTTTATTTTGCTTGTGTCTTTTGTCCTCACTGATTAGTTTTGAGACATCAGATAACTCTTTTATATGGTGAAAAATGACACTCTTAGACTTCACAATATTCTGATAGATCCACCAGTTTCGTGCTTTCTAAAAAAAATTCAAACGTCAAAATTAAGACAATTCACTCTGAACATTCTGGTAATAT
>JBBMKE010000007.1:8325455-8339792 GCA_037834125.1 Lippia alba
AGGTGTGCTCCTCACTAGGTCTACAAGGAGCCCACCCTCAAAGCCCAAATTGGACTCAAGAATAAAGCTCTCACACTGCAGCCTGTGGGAATCGAACCGTGCACCTTGTGCTTAGATTTCCTGATTGAGTTGGTGTGTGGTATTGGAACATTAAGGAACGGACGTAGCGATGGATGACGTGATGATAATTGTAAAATTACCTTGTTTCTTCAGGTTCAGGGAATGCATCATGATGCTTCTAGATTGGGGAAGGCTAGTGTATGGCGCGAAGCATCAAGAATTGCAAGGGAAGAAGGAGTGAGGGCATTTTGGAAGGGGAATTTGGTTACAATTGCTCATAGGCTTCCCTATTCTTCCATTAGTTTTTATGCATTCGAACGCTACAAGAATGTTGGTACAACTGTTCTATGTTAAGGAACTATGTTGAATTTCAGTGGACTCTTCTCTTTGGGTTATTATCGACTAAACTTTGCTGGTTATTTGGTTGCAGATTTTGCAAGTCTACTTAGGAATTGAAAGCCAAAGAGGGAGTATTACTTCAGACCTTTGCATACGGCTTGTCGGAGGTGGTCTAGCTGGAGTAACTGCTGCTTCTGTTACGTATCCCTTGGATCTAGTGAGGACACGCCTTACAGCACAGGTAAATTGGATGAGGAAGTGTTTTCCAGGATTATTTCATGCTAATTGTGAATCCTTTTCTGTGTGTGTTTGTGATGATCTTATTTTGATTTGTTTATTTTAAGTCTACCCTTAAATTTATTTTACTTCATTTCTATCTTATCAAGCATTTTTGTATGCTTCGCCTGAGGATGATACGACTCTTATGATTATTTTATCAAAACTTCTTGGTATTATGCAGAGAAATGTGATCTATTACAAAGGGATATTGCATGCTTTGTGTACAATCAGCAAAGAAGAAGGTGTCCGTGGCCTTTATAAAGGGCTTGGTGCAACTTTATTGGTACGACTCACTCCCAAATTAATTTCTTTTATCCAAGAGCCAAGGGCTTTTATATATTTGATGATTCGACGCTTCTTATATGTTTTCTTATTGATACTTAATGCAGGGTGTCGGCCCCAATTTGGCTATTAGCTTTTCAGTGTACGACACAGCAAGATCTTATTGGCATTTTCACAGGTCAGTTTCCCTGTAATTAACCATCCTGTTATTGACCCTTGAAATACTATTATGTACAATAAAATGCCAAAACTTACCTTCCTTTGTTCCTTGTCTTCAGACCTGACGATTCAACTATTTTGGTCAGTCTAGCTTGTGGGAGTCTTTCAGGAATTGCCGCGTCAACAGGTGATTACAGTATATTCCATATAAAGTTTGAATTTATGTACTTGTTGCCGAAAATTTCCAAGTTTTCCGAAAATTGATTCAGGATCACAAGAACATAAAATGGACCTTATTCAAATGCCCAAAAGTTCAGAATGAGAGTACTTTTACTATATGCCATTAGATTGTGTAATAACTAATATGTAAGATACAATGGAGGTCTGAATGCGTGTAGCTCTCTTCAATGCTTTTGGTGCAGATTGAGGATGTGCATGCTTCTCAGTAAGTATCTAACAAGACTGACCCCTAGAGCCTGAGTTCCAGACATGATAATCTGGCAATAGTTGAGAAAACTTTTGTAAGAAGTTGAAAAATATATTCTTTACCATTGTTGTTCACAAATATAAGCTTTATGTTATTCATAAGGTGAAAAAAGGTTGATATTTGTGGATAACTTGGCTCTCCAGATCTGCAGTTTGGCTGCACTATTAGGTGGCTAATTTCAGGTGAGCCAAGTTTTGCAGTTACCAAATTGTGAGATGTTGTCCTCTTTGAGGTATGCTTCTCAGACAGGATCTGTCAGTAGAAAAAAAAGAATGTCAAAAAGAAAGAAAAAAACAGTGAATTTGTTTGGCTGAAGATTCTGATTCAATGCTCGTTTTGACAATCACTATCATGCGCTTGAGACGTTTTTTATTTTCCTTAAAAACAATGATATTTCTTTCGAGTTCTAAAGTTCATTTCTTCTGCAGTAGCATATCCCCTTGATCTTGTCCGAAGGAGAATGCAGTTGGAAGGAGCCGGAGGTAGGGCCCGCGTGTATAAAACAGGTCTTTTTGGCACTTTCAGACATATCATTAGACATGAAGGGTTCCGCGGTCTGTATCGTGGGATTATGCCTGAATATTACAAGGTTGTGCCGAGCGTCGGGATTGTGTTCATGACATATGAGAAAATGAAGCAGGTTCTCTCATCACTGCCTGAAGGATAGATGGAAACAAGAAGAGGAGTTGCTGATGATGGATATAAGCTGGAAGTGGAGTTGATAAAGGGGTTTACACTGGTTTTTCATATAGTTACCCTTGTATTGGGGTTGGAATTATTGTATTTGTTGCTATTACCTAAATTGTCAATGCTTAGAATGTGGGAAATAGAAACATAATTCATCTGTATAATTAAATATTTGTTTCAAGTTACAAGTTGTCAAGCTTCGTTCTTTCCACACTTACTACCAAAATGACTAAACTTTGTAATGCTACAATGCATACATCAGGTTTATTTATGCATACTACCCCCCACCCCTAAACAAATCTCACCAAAAAAAATTGGAAAAGAAAATAGTGGAATGACCCTATCAAAGAAAACAGAGCTCTGAATCCATATAAATCCTCACAATGCATAATTACTCGGGAAGAATGCCCGTATACCGAATATGGTCCAGCGTACGACGTAAACCGTACTTATTAACAGCAGCCATGGCAGATCTATAGCCTCCTCCATAAGCAGGAGAAGTATCATGAGCAATCTGATGCAGGAAAAACTCTCCTAGCTTTTTCTCAGCACTCGATTTACCACCCTTCTTGGATGACGATGACCTTGATGTCGATGATGATGCCGTATAACTGTATCCAGAACCAGGTATTACCTCTGATTCAAGCCACATGTGAGCCAGGACTTGACAGATACCTTCCTCTACTTCAGGCCTCAAACTTCTATAATCTAATACAACAGATTTAATATATTAGAATATGGTTAGACTATATCTTGGAGGAGACTAACTCTTTTTAAAGGGGTACATGTATTTACCATTAAGACGTAACCATGCATGCATTAACTCGTGAGCAAGTATTGCTCCCGTCAGTAATCTGCACAAGAATTTGACGGATATTTTTATACTGCTATAATATACGGCCATAAATTTTCTACAAAGGTAAATATAAAACCATGTTAAATAAGTTACCTTGGAAGGCCGTACAGTACAAGAATGGCTGTAACCTCACACCTCCGTATAAGCTTCTGAGGTTGCGTTCTGAGGCCAACTAGTCCACGATGGTCCATTACCGGCCTCCTCGATATCTGGACAAAAGAAGAAATTAGTCATGTGGAAATTTGTATGTTAAAAGAGAAAAGCAAATGGAGTGAAACTGAGGTTCTTACAGTGGTAACAGTCTGTTCTTCAGAGAGACACAAACCTCTTGTTTCAGGCATGTGATGGAGACCCTGGAAAACAAAGAGAGTTGTGTTTATAGGTAAATGAATTCTACAAGAGAAACATAGAAGGATGAGATTATTATTACTTACGTGTTTTTCTCCTTCAATAGCATCGTTAAGGGCATGTCTTTCAACAAGAAGCATGGGAATTTCCTGATCAATTCTCATATTCATTCCTTCATAGAAGTCTCTAATGGAGCGATACAATGGCTGACAATCAGCATTATCCATTATAGCTGATTCCAAACACTCTAAGCATAAACTTCGTCCATCTCCCAAGGATATATGTTTAGCATTCCGCGACTACATTTAAGAAAAAAATAATGGTTAATGATTCATCTATAGAATGCAATATTACAGTTGGTAAAACACTACATACTGCTCCTAAACTTTTCACAAATTACACAAACCACCCTTAAGAGTTTGGGAGCATCACATGGGCACACCCCTGATATCGAGTGGTGTATGTAATTATAAACATTTTAAGGGAGGCATTGTAGTTTCGTTAAACTTACAGGATTCTAACTGTAATCAAGTAAAAAAATAGCAAGAAGTAAGAGTTTGACAAATATCATAATATTGAATCAAAATTAAAGCTGTCTACAAATGCACACAGTGGATCCATTTGAGTCCATTATGCACTCCAAGAATTTTCGTACCTCCAAACGTTCACAACTACAGCAACGAGCTGTATGGTCACGCTCGTGGGAAGGACAATACTTTTGTGACCAAAAAGGGTGGCATTTATACTCGATCAAGCCGAATCCATTAGTTGGGATCTGCAAATAATGAAATACATTACACTATTGACAGTAAAATATAATTGACCATCAAATGTGAAACTGTGCAAGTGTCTGTTAACCACTTACAAATTGGTGACAGACTTCACATTTGGGATGAGTAAGCTCTCTGAAGCAGGACTTGTGGTAAGCATCTTTTCCCGACAAAGAAAACTTCAATCAAACAAGAAAAACATTAAAGATGTTTCAACACCAAAAAAATGGGAAAGAAAGAAAACAGGATTAAATATGAAGAAATATACCTCGGATTCACGAATAGGGTTATGACAAGCATGACAACGAAAGCAGTCTGGGTGGTAAAACGTCCCATTGCATCCCAGATAATTTCCAGAGCCAATCTCACGTTTGCAACCGCCACAAGTTCTGATAATAACAGGGAAAAGGAAAAAGAATGTTAAAAAAATTAAGGCTTTTCTTAAAGTTTTTGAACAACTGAGATGACTATGAAGATAATATACCTATATCCCCTGGGATGGTAATCTCGAGGGACATATGAAGAGTATGGAGGTGCTGACTTGAAACTATCATGAACTGATCTCGCTAAAGCTTCATCAAGATCCTTTGGCCATCCGTATCCTTCATCATGAGCACTTCGACATCTGTATCCTGCAAAATTGAATTTTGCCTGTCTTTATTCATGTTTAACAAGAAAAGTGGAGGTTACTGAGGTGTTCCATTAAACCAGCTGAGAAATGGTACCATTTGGTGGTCTCTTTAGATCTTCAGATAAAGAGAGTCGGATTGCACGTTCTAATTCCTCTGCTTCTTTCTTGACTCGAGCAGGATCGTCCTGTAGACGTTATAACATGATTTTAATAACAAAAGGACATGTGGAAACAACATCAATTACAACAAGATATCATTCTTAACATTAAGTTTTTGAAACTTTAAAGAAAGGGAAGATATCCTCACCAAAAATCTAAACCCTGTACGCCGCGACATGTTCTCGAAAACGAAGGAACCAAGGTTGCTTTTATCTCTGTTGAAACTTGAAAGCTGAAACGACCTTGTTAATAGCCCTTAACAATTGAAAGCTTATGCTATTTCTTGAATCTTGACTTTATATCTGCATATGAAGAAACAGCAAGCCCTGCTTAAACACACCATTTAAGCATAGGGGTAATAACATTAACACAGATAAATTATGAACAGTATTGAACTAATCAAGCATACAACAATTTCATGCAAAACACTCAATCCCATCACATTTTTATACAGGCAACCAAGAACTAGATTGGAAAAAGAAACAATCTTCTTACATAAGTTTACAAACACACACACACACATCCCACGGACATTGAGTACTGAAATGCTAAAAGACTTCATCTTTGCACAAAAAGAAACGAAACCCACGCAAATAGCAAAAGGGCACCAATCAAATCCCAAGAAGAAACAATCTTTACACAATAAACTGTAAACCCACCAAAATTATGATATGGGCATCAACAAAAATGCCCAAAAAACATACCCAAAACCAAGATAGGCGGTTGATGTTGGACGAAGACATGGTGTTGGTACCATATATATAGAAACCGAAACTATGAAAAGGACTAATCGAGGTGATGGGGAGAACAGAATAATGGAGAGAGGAGATGAACAAGAAGAGAACAATGGCATCATTGATAAAGCTACGTTTTTTATGAGAGAGAAAAAGAAGGAATCTCTGAGAGAGGAGAGATTCTTGGCTTGAGGGAAAGAAATGGAGAAAGTGAGAATCTGCTGAGAAGGAAACTAGTGGAAAGCTCAAAGTCCGCCGCAGGTTGGACGGCGGAGAATTGAGAGTTTTCTTGAGTGAACAACACAACACCATCACTGTGTCAGCGTCAAGAATCATGAACCGCTAAAAAAGAAAAAACCAAGAAATTTGTGCAGTTTGTTGTAATCGTCAGAATCAGATAATGCGAGTAAAGAATGTGTGGAATTTGTTCTGTTCTTGTGGAGCTCCATTAACACGTTCTTGCGTTTGCAGGGTAACTTTTCTTTTTGTTAACATTAAACGATTCTGCATTCACGGAGGAATAAAGTTAATGAATATATTTTTTTTTGGTGAGACAAAGATGAAGATATAATGTTATGTGATGAAAAAAATAAGGTATACTTGCAATTTGACCCATGTGATTTTGAAACGGAGCATCCCATATTAAAATTCAATGGCTATATGTTGCTCTTTGGTTTTCAAGAGAACTTCAACGTGTGTCGCATGTTATTTATACCAACATTTATAATATCACTATTGCGTCCTATGGTGTGGGGTATCGTATACTTATGATGAAATAAACTTTAAAAAATATTTATGATTTGTTGAATCTCTGTCGCATTATATTCATGTTGGTGTATTATTATAGTTTTTTTTTTTTACAAAATTGACATCATATTTTCAACATATACATAGTTGGATTTTTATTAATTAAAATTCACAAGTAAAAGTTTGTTTCATTGTGATCGATCATCAACAATCCATAATAAACTTGAGGGATGTTAATTATTAATAATCAACCCCTCCCCACGTTATTTTTTTTTTTTTTTTACACTGGGCGCCCTCAACAGAGGGCACAGGACAGCAGAAAACAACAGCCAAAAGCCACAAATCAGACACTACAAATATTCAACCCCTCCCCACGTTATATTATGGATTCAATTTTTGTTCAGTTCATCCGGTTGGTGATTTTAATTAACGATCTTTCACTTAATTTTTCTAATTCGTAAATTTTTATTTTTTTTTGGTCTACCCGAAACAGCACAAAAAGCAGCTAGTCAGGCTCCGTCATCGGCGGAGCATCCCAAACAATTAGACCCTCCGGAACAGAATGTCCTTTCTTAGCTAAATTGTCAGCTAACTGGTTCATCTCCCGCGGAATGTGCCGGAGCACTGCCTCCCAAGGGTTGTGGAGAAGCTTGCGACATTCCCAAATGACTTCTTTAAAAGGATGTTCTGAAATATCATCCTGTAAAACCCACTTCACCACTGTCGCAGAATCCGTCTCTACCTCAATGCGCTGAAAGCGCCGGTCCCAAGCAAGAGACAGTCCCGTCTTCAGACCCATAAGTTCAGCATTGTCAATGGAGCAGCTTCCAACTTTCATAGCAAATCCAACTATCCATTTTCCATCTTCATCCCGGACGACTCCTCCCGCTGCCGCCGACATATTTTGTTGGATGAAGCTGCCATCGCAGTTGAGTTTCACCCAACCGGCCGCTGGCTTGGCCCATTCTCGAGATCTATCAATCCGATAAAGGTTTTCGGTGTTTGACAACTCTCCAGTTTGTAAATCTGTGATGAGATTCTTGATGTTGTTTAGAGTGATCGAGACGGGTTCCTCCTCGTGTTTGTATTCCCATCGGTTTCTAGCCTTCCATATGTTCCAGATCACGGCCAAGAAAATAGTCCACCAAGGGCAGCCCGGAACGAGTTTGTTGCTGAAATCTTTCTTTAACAGCAATTCCACCCATGCAGGTCCTCTCACAGTTTTGAACTTCTGCCAATCCGCTATAGTGATGACTTGCTTCCAAACATGTTCAGCTTTCACACATTTTCGCAGCAAATGATCAATGTTTTCACGTCCATCCCAACATCTAGAACAAACTTCACTTACCCCGAAATGTCTGTCGTGTCGGAGTGCGTTAGTGAGCAGATTGTTGTGGCCTATAAGCCAAAGGAAAAACTTGAATTTCTGAGGGCATTTCAATTTCCAAACCCAACTCCATCTCTTTCCCGTAGTCTGCGTGATCGGCATCAGGAACTTGTAGGCGGAGTTGCACGTAAACCTTCCATTACTTGTACCTCCCCAGATACGTTTGTCAATATTGTTTCCCAAAGATATTGGCATAGATTTGATCTCCACCAAAACATTCGCTGGAAGTTTGGTTTGCAAGTCCCCCAAACTCCACGTGCCATCTTGCTTGAGAACATCACTCACCATTACCTCGTCTTCACTGATATGAACGGGCCCTTCAGCAAGTCCTCTAAGTTTGCCTCTCTCGAACCACCGATCATCCCAAAAGGAGATTCCCCTCCCATCACCTATCCTCCACCTGATCATCGGTTCAATCAAATGTGTGCTCTTGCATACGCCTTTCCACAGCCGCGACGCGGTTTGCTTTGGGGTATGGTCCATAATATCTTCATCTTTGAGGTATTTGCTTACAAAAATACGGTTCCAGGTAGTCGGCTCCTTTTGTAGAACTCTCCAACCTGTCTTTGCAAGCATGGCCACATTGTTTTTCCGGGCTTCTCTTATCCCTAAGCCACCGTCTTTTTTCTGTTTGATCACCTTATCCCAGCCGACAAGGTGAGTTTTCTTTTTGGTGACATCCGTTGACCAGAGGAAATTTCGATTGAGGCGATCGAGTTTGTCACAGACATGTTCGGGGAACCAGTTGGTATGCATGTGATACACCGGGATGGAGTTGGTTACAGATTGAATAAGAGTGGCGCGCCCCGCTAAACTTAAGTTCTTAGCCTTCCAACCGGCGAGTTTTCGCTCCACTTTCTCCACAACCGTGGAGAAAAGCTGACTGTTATTTCTTCCGAAGCCAATTTTAACACCAAGGTAGGTGCCTATGTTTGGTGAAGCTGCGATGCCGAGGCAATCGGTGATGTTTTGTTGCTCCAATGCAGGTACAGAAGGGGCAAAAATAACCTGCGATTTGCTCAAATTAAGTTTGAGACCAGAAGCATTACAAAAGTCCTCCATCACCTGTCTAATACAAGAAGCATTCCGGGTTGTCGCTTTGGCGCATAGGATAATATCATCTGCAAAGAGAAGGTGTGATATCTCTGGTCCTCCTCGGTTCACAGAAATAGGTTTCCAGTTTCCATTAGACACCGCGACATCAACTAAATAAGATAAACGTTCCATACAAAGCACGAAAAGATAAGGGGATAAAGGATCACCTTGTCTAATGCCGCAGTTTGGAATAATTTTCTCCGATGGTTCGCCATTCCAAAGGATCTCTGGTTTGACAACCTCAATGCAGCGCATTATAACAGCCACGATTTCCTGAGGAAAATAAAAAAACTCCAGTGTCTCTCGAATAAATTCCCACCTCAGTTTGTCGTAGGCTTTTTCGAGATCAAGTTTGAGCACCATCCCCGTCTTCTTGCCCTTCGAAAAGTGGAGCGTATGCATGACTTCTTGCAGCACTAAGATATTATCGTGGGTGCTACGGCCTGGGATGAAGCTGTTTTGATTTGGACTTACCAGCTCCGCGATGTACGGTTTGAGTCGGGTCACCAGCAGCTTTGTCAATATTTTCAGGAGCACATTTAACAAAGCTATTGGTCGAAAGTCACTAATAACTTCTGGATTCATCTTCTTAGGAATCAGAACAATGAAAGCTCTACCCACTGCGTCTGGGATATCGCCGTGTTGGAGACAAGTGTTGATGAAGTGTACGACTGAGGAGCCCACCTCTCTCCAGTACTTTTGGTAGAAAAGTGCCTGTAAGCCATCCGGGCCTGGGGCCTTGTTAGGGTGCATACCTTTCACTACTGTAAGAATCTCATCTTGAGTAGCGATGGCGTGTAATCTGTTTCTACAGTGTTGATTGAGCGTTCTTTGGAGATGATTGCGAGGTAAAGTACACTGTAAGCTGCCCGGCGCACAAGAGAACAACGCACTGAAAAACTCTCGTGCGTGTTGTTGAAGTAAGTTCTGATCTGTTTCCCAAGTATCACCCATTTTCAGCGAATTGATTCTGCCTCGTCGCCTCCTGGTTATGGTAGATAAATGAAAAAAATGGGTGTTCTTATCTCCGACTTGCAACCAATTGATGCGTGACTTTTGAGCCCAGATTATCTCTTCATTTCTTAAAGTCTCATTATATTCTCGGATTAATTCATGTTCCAGTGCTGCGAGTCTGGGATGTCTGCGACTCACTTCTATTTTTTGGATTCCAAGAATACGTTTTTTCAGTTGCCTTTTCTTGATGAACACGTTTCCGAAATGGTCTCGGTTCCACGTTCCCAGGACTTCCGGTAATTTGGCGATGGCCCCAAGAATAGAGCTCTCTCTCGCCCAAGTGCCCTTGATGACTTCCCTGCAGCCCGGATGGGTGTTCCACATTGCTTCGAATCGAAAAGGGCGGTTGGAAGGTGGTGGTTCGATTCCAAAGCAGTGTGTGATGATGGGATGGTGATCGGAATGGGTTCTCGGCAAGATTCTAACCACTGCCTCAGGGAAGTTGAGACGCCACTCAGGGTTAGCAATAACTCTGTCCAATTTCTCATGCACCTCGTCACCACCATGTACACGTCCCGTCCATGTGAAACATGGCCCAGCAGTGTCAATATCCATAAAATTGCATCTATCAAGCTTGTCTTTAAAGTCCAGGCAGCGATTCCAGTTAGCTTCACGCCCCCCTTGTTTCTCGCTTGGTCGGAGGATATCATTGAAGTCTCCCGTTAACATCCACGACAGAGTGTTGTGTTTGCTCTGTTGTTCGAGTTCCAACCATAATTCTTCCCTTCTTGGCTTAGAAGGGCTGGCGTAAACTCCGGAACAACGAAACGCTGCTTGTCGAGGTCCAATGATCGCGTGAATGGCTTGGCGACCAACGTGAGTGACTTCGACTTGGATCTTGTCTTTGTCCCAGAGCATCCAGATTCCTCCCTCTCGTCCATCAGTAGGAGCTCTGCAAGAGTTTGGGTATCCTAGACTGTCCATAATGGCGTCTGCCCTAGCTTCGTTTACTTTGGTTTCAAGTAAAAATACAACCTCCGGTTGTTGTTCACGAGTAATCTCGAGGAAATTCCTCCTGAAATCATCATTTCCCACGCCCTGACAATTCCATGAAAGTATCTTCATTGGAGTTGTTTGTATATTCTGGGTTGTGAGTGGACTGCTAAGAGGAGCCCCCATCGCATCCGTTATCATCTGCTGCCATAGACTCATCGTGAGTCTGCATTGCCTCTCGCGTTCCTGCGTTGGTAAGTCCACTTCCATTATGCACATCTTTCGGGCCGGGTTCCCAATCAAACTCGTACTCATGCATGTTTTCACTTGGTGGAATAACGGGTTGATCATCAGTTCCCGTATGAAGGGGATTGTCAAATCGTATCCATCCCAAGTCCCCGGGTGTATCAGGTATTCCTCTATGAGGTTGTACTCCTCGAACTCGTCCTCCATCTTGCACCAATTCTTGGGTTGCAGATTGGTTTGTTTTGTCACTAAGATTGTTTCGCCCCTTTACAGTTGGAGTTAGAATGTCCTTCTGTAATGGATTAGGGTTTTTCTCACCAGAAGTGGAGGGTTTGTCTTTAGCCGTAAAAGTAAAATTGGTAGAGATTTCTGTGGCATTTAGTTGTTGTTTTTGCGTGGACTTCTTGGGGACCACTGTGTCTATCTTTCCCGCAGATTTCGTACTCTTGGTAACTGTGATCTTTCTTCTTTCCTTATCCACGTTGGATTGTCTCGGTTGCCAAGTTGTACGAGGAATCTCTGTATTCTGACTTTGGTACGTTTCCTTATCAGTAGCCGCCAAATTTGAGGAGAGGATATCAAAATGGTTTTGCTTGTTAGGATTATTGATTTCCTTGTTACGATTTCCTCCGTCAGTTCCGCTTCGGGCGTAGTTAGCTCCGTTTTTCCTAGGCCTTCCTTTGGTCGCGAGCATCCACGGGCCAAATCCTGTCCCTTCTTTGCCGGCGGAATCACCGGAATTAGCTGACACGTTTCCGGCGTGGTTCTGAGATTCACGGGCAGCATGCGTGCTGTTTACGGGGCTTTGTGTGTTTGGAGCTTCAGCGGCGGGTGTGGGTGACGTCGGAGTACTAATCTAAGTACCATTTATTTTAAGTTTTGATATTTATCCATACTATTATATTAAGTGAGAGGGTCTTAGAGCAACGACTTTGGTCTCTTGAACTCTAAAATTATTTTCTTTTTCTTTTTTTTTAGTCATTTAATCAACGTGTTATTGTATAGTCCTATTCATGAGTTACGTGTTATCATTTAGGTCAAATCATAATGATTCAAGATAGTGCAACGTGACTACATATCTCAATTTGTATAGTCCTGTACATGAGATGCGTTTTATGGATGACCAAGGTCATTAGGAATTTGCTTAAATAAAAAGTGTTTGCACAAGAGAATTGGCCTCCTGAATTTAATCCATTGGAAAGACAATTGCAACAAATTGTAGAAGACTCCCTTTTGCTATTATGCTAGATGCAGGGCTCCTTACCACCGTAACTAATTGACTGAGATGGCAATCTGATTTTTTTTTCAAAATGACAAGTTGAATCATTTGAAAATTTAGATAAAAATTTTAAAAAATATGCTCATACTACAAAGGGGAAAAACAAAAAAACAGTTGAAAGAATTCGTCTTGACTTAAACTAAAAAAACAGTTGAAAGAATTCTTCTTGACTTGTTTCCCATATCTCTGAATTGCAAGTACAATCTCTTGGTTCAAGCACTTCGAGTTCAGGCAATGAGCTAATAATTTTTCAAGAAAATTCGCATTTACCACTCGATACCAACTTTTTCAGAGATGCAGGAAAAACGGGAATAAGATTTTTTCAAAAAGTTGAATGTACTCTTAATCGTATTTTTTCGAATTGTTGCAGAAATACAAGGTTTTTCAACTGAGTCATCAACATCAAACACGAAATATATTCCCAGTTTCTTCAAATTGGGGATCAAACTCATATCCCTCTAATTTTGAATACTTTTTAATCCCCTTACAATATAGCCCAAAGATTGACTGAGCTTAATCAACACACTCAAACATTTAAATCTACATAGATGCACATACACCAAAACAACATATGATCGGATTTTTCTTTATCACGTCAAATGATAGATGCCCAATAATGTGTCCAACATAGTTAGTAAAAGTCAAAAGTCAAATCTTGTGTATCACAAAAGGACAAAAAAATCCTAAAATCCTGAAAAAAAAACAAAAAGAAATATTTGATTGGCAAAAGTGTATTTATTTACAAAGCAATTTTTAAGAGCACCATGAATGTGTATTCATTTACATGCAGTTTATTCTCAGCACCTGTTGGATTTGGAATAACGATAATACAACGTATTTACCACGTAACAGAGTTGAATCGGTTACTATTGCAAGTAGAAGTAAGTTGTGGGGTTTACCTGTCTGAATGTGCAGCTTAACAAAGATAATACAACTTATCTCTACGCCTTCCACGTAACAGTGTTGAGTTGGTTGTTGGATAACGTTGATTGCACTGGCATCAGCTGTATGAGCCGTTTCAGTCGCTTCTCTTGGATTAATAAGAAGTTCATATTTGGAACAAGAGTGGCCCATCGCACCACTGTCAAACGGCCAATGACATCCTCCCTCGGCTCTTCTTCGCTCAATTGTGGACTTTCTCCAATGATGGAAGAACATCTTGAAAAGGAGAGAGGACATACAATTTATTTGGATTATTTGTAGACTTTAGTATAAACATTAGACATCTCATAATCAAAGCATTGAAAAAAAAAGGCACCAACTATCTTCCCTAAGCAACTATCTTCCTGGCACAATGCGTACCCAAAAAGCTGACACAACAGAAGAGAGAGAGAATAACACATATTTAAGGATGATATTTCTTAATGATGATAACAAAAGTCGAATCATATTGATTTCAAGCTCGTGCAACGTGACTACATATCTCAATTTGTATAGTCCTTTTTATGAGATGTGTTTCATGGATGACCAAATTTGGAATTTGCTTAAACAAAAAGTGTTTGCACAAGAGAATTGTCCTCTTGAATTTGAATCAATTGGAAAGACAATTGCAACAAATTGTAGAGGACTCCCTTACTATTATGCTGGATGCAGGGCTCCTTACCACCGTGATTGAGATGGAAATCTGATTTTTTTTTAAATGACAATTTGAATCATTTGAAAATTCAGATAAAATTTTTTTAAAAAAATGCTCATAGTATAAAGGGCAAATCAGTTTAGGCAACGACCTAACAATCATCCAAGAAAATTTGCATTTACCATTCGATACCAACTTTTTCAATGATGCATGAAAAACGGGAGTAAGATTTTTTCAAAAAGTTGAATGTACTCTTAATCGTATTTTTT
>JBBMKE010000007.1:8366430-8377913 GCA_037834125.1 Lippia alba
ATTTTTACATAATGTAGTATAAATATGGTATAATGTAGTATCTATATCCTATAATGTCGTATAATTTTAACAATATAGTGTATCCACAAGTGTTATGAATATATTCTAACTCTCCAAATATGTAGTATAAATATGGTATAATGTAGGATAAATATGGTATAATGTAGTATCTATATCTTATAATGTAGTATAATTTTTTGGGGAGTAAAATAAAAATGTAAACAGTAGAAGAGAGTGATTTGAAATTACCCCTTATTTATAATTTATTGGAAAAATTACATCTGACTACCCTGCTAGATATAGTAATTACAATGTAGTCCATCTTTATTCGAAAATTACAATTTAATCCCTGAATGTTATGGACCGTTTGTGATTCCTCCACTCCGATAAAGTTCCGTTAGGATTGGGTCTACCCTTCAATTAATTTAATGAATAAAATAACAAATTCATCCCTGCAATATACATATTCCAACCAAACGATCCGTATGTATTACACATATAATAATGCAGTCCTCGAGAATCTAACGGAACAGAGAAATTACAAACGGTCCATAATATTTAGGGATTAAATTGTAATTTTTGGATAAAGAGATATTGCATTGTAATTACCCTATCTAGCAAGATAGTCAAATGTAATTTTCCCTAACTTATTTTGTGCGAGTACTTCAGCTAATAAAAGGCTTCTAACTTCACATTTCATTCATTTATTAACGTTCATGATCTAACATGCATAGTAAACTAGGTCAGTGGATCTAAATTAAACATGGGTGAACTTTACATTAGTCCTTTATCACAAATGATGCTGTTCAAAAGACCATCATACAAAACCAGCTACCTTCTAGATATCTGATTGCTCAAACGGTACACGCACAAATAGCTGTCCATGCAGGGTCACCACAGCAGACGTCTGATGCGGATCAATTCTAGTGGGTAAGCTAACGACCTGCAAGAGTAATTTGGGGCCCCAATCAGGTTCAAGGGAAAACGGTGACGCTATAGTTGATTCTGCAAAAATTGCACTATAACTATATTTAACATAACAATGATACTAGAAATTATGAACTCACATGAACTTTAGCAACATTCGTGAAATTGAACATTAGGCAAAGAACAAAGGTATTCGGAGTTGTGCCACTAATCTAAGCATGGGCGAGTGGTGAGTAATGAAAATGAATAGAAAGTGCCGGCAATTTGAGTCATCTGATAGACTGAGTGATTCATAAGAAGATTGAAGTGGGTGTCTGAATCAGTTGGAGTTTGGAAATTTTAGCATTATACTATATCAGAAGAAGCAGTCGAAAAAACCTCATGGATTGTCTTGTAAGGATATCAATATTTAATGACACCAAATGGGGTCCAAAACTAATATCAAGGGTTATTTCAACAGCATCCCCTAATGTTTGACTTAATTGCAAGAACTTCCCCTACAGTTGGGCAATGATAAATACGCTCACTGAGGGAATTAATATTACAGCCGTGAAGTTCTCTGACAGGAAAGTCTTCATTTTCTTTGGGGTTTTCTAACGGCTGTCGCTCATGAGAGGAAGTTTTTGTAATTACACAAACCTCCGGGGATACTGATGTAATTATTCCTACAACTTTAGCACAAATATTTAATGAGATTGTATGGAGACCTAATGACAATATATGTCGCTCACATACTAATCAAGAAATGCCATACCAACTCCCACGGATACTACTCCAATTTACTTTTATGAAATTACTTGTGCATTTAGTGGACCATTAAACTTTCGAAAGATGTCAGACAGATTTCATCAAGTAGTGACTTGTGTGACATCAATTACCTTTTTGAATGGAGTCACACCCCATGGATTGTCCTGCAGTTCCGGTTGCCCAGATATAACCAAACGTCCTGCAGGATCTGATTGCACACGCACCTGTTGTCAGATTAAAAATAAGGCCATTAGCAAATGAATATCTAATAAGAGTTTCAGTGGTATCTAAAACAATAACAGAGCCCCCTAACCACACCCTAGCAAATCCTATCACTAGCTAACTTTTAGGTTTCATGGTATTGAATTTCCTGTTCTCCCTTGCACAAGTTTCCATAATCATTTTACTGTTGCAGCCGTACCCAAATGGGTGAAGAGTCAGGTAAAACTCTTCAGGTCCACAATGTATATTAATATGAAGTCTTTATAAGAAATAGTTTGATATGGAATCATTTTTTTTCCAAGGTGTCTTTCTGGCTATTGTTACCTCCCTCAGAAGTAAGAGTACCTCTAATGTGACATGGAATAAAAGATCCATTTATCAACTTAATAGTGGGCCACATCCACATCAATACCACGTTTGATCCACAAAACGTGGATCTGGTCTATCACACCTCAACCACCCCAAAGACAAATTCAGAGTATCTTCATGCCAAGCAATTCCGGAAAACACACTGATAAGACTGCCTTTCTATGAAGTAATCAATATAACCTGGCAATGTACCAGCCTCAAGGCTGAGCAATCCCACTTTTAGTAGTTGAGCAGCATATGGACAAACTCAAGTTTAATGTAACCCTCATGGATGGACTTGTTGTAGTATTTACAAACTTAACATTCACGGGACAACAGTCAGATGCCTATAGAACAGGCATATTTTTTAAATGTTGTATCCAGTAAAATTTGAAAGAGTAGGCCACACAATTAAACATAATCTACAAAAAGAATGAGCTATAATAACATCTTTGCATCACTTGCCTCCTCACGCAAAAGCCCAGGAACTAGTGCATAAACTTCATAGCAGTCTTTCTACAATAACACCAGGTAAAACTAGTAAGATCTCTATAGAGAGCATATCAGTGATCATTATAAGCCAAGGACTGGAATGGAATGCATACCATTTTCTGCACATTGACTTTCACCCAACCAGCAGGGACGCCAACATCCACAACCATTATTTCCAGTCTGAAAGACAAATTGGAATCAATGAAAAGTCATTCTTTAGATTCACAGGCAATCAATAAGTAGTACATTTTTCTGATATCTAAACGACCATGGGAATCAGTTGTTGGTATATGAGCATTTCCCGCGAGGCAAAGAGATGATACCAGGCAAATAAAGATTTAAAAAAATTGAAAACCTTTACTTGCTGTTTGAGCTCATCTTATTTCAACGGAATCATAATGCCCCTTGGGGTTCCTTCGATTTACAGATTGAAGACTGAACACATAATCCAGAAATGTGTAATCTAGGAATCTGTTTAAGTGATTGAACCTAATCTTATTCTTCCCTTTAAAGATAAAACATTGAACTCAGAGCCAATATCTCTGCTTTGTTACTCGGGAAAATTCTAAAAAGATAATCACATAAAAAACCACACGTCACTCTTCAAAGACACTATGTTTTCTCCCCAAAAGATGATTAAAGCCAACATCAGCAACATATAAAGAACACACATGCAAACTACAACTTGAACGATAAAAGTGTAACACTTCATTAATAAAGGCCTGATAACAGCTTGAGAAGTGAAGAAGCGTCTACATTCAATTAAAACTTGTATCACTTATAGAAGCGCTATAACACCCTCTTAGCTTAGTTCTTATGCATAATGTAGTTAGGATTTACCTGCAATTATTACGCAACTAATAGTTATTTAGAGTCAGCACTATGCTAGCTTAACCAAAGGTCTCGTGTTCAAACAAGGAATGCAGCTACCATTGCCATTGGTCGGAAGAGCTTTAGACCTTTGTGGCCCGACCCAAATCGACCCATGTAAATGGGCTATGAACCAAAAAATATATATATAGTTATTTAGAGTTAGTTAGCTTCGTCTTCTGTAAACATTTCTTCTTTGTCAATGTTTAGTGAATATTGGCATATTGTTTTGAACCTTCTTCTCTTGTGAGGGTGAAACACGGCTGTAGCTACCACCTCGAGGCTTCCTTCAGGGAAGTAACTTCCAGTCCAACTATCTTCTCTCTCCTATTGAATCCAATCATATCACATTATCACACACCCAGGGAGGATAAAGATAGTGAGCCATTACGAAAAACATAGTCCTGATGTTTTCGTGTTCTAATCACCAAGGCCAAGAGCATGATGATAGGATAACTCATCAATTCTAGTGCCGTGAACCAGAAAGCCTAAGGATACCATAACATCTCCAAGATAAACTTTCTTTTCAATATGATTATGTCGAGACTCGAGCATCCACATGCAGTAGTTTACAGAGACATCTAATGGAAGAATTAAGTTTTATTTGCAGCGTACTGCTGTTACAAGAAACAAGTGAATCAAGTAACATATGAAAATTTTCACATTCAGAACTTAGGGGGCTTCAAGATAAGAGATCTTAACTGCGATTTTGAAGCTACTCGTGCAACTTTAACAGTATGCTCAACTGGGGATGATCCTTTGCGCTTCAGGAAGCCTTTGTCAAGAATTAACCCGATATGGAATAAAATTCCAAGACTTCATGAGAGAAGATCAAGACAGCACTCCAACTCAGGCAGAAAAACTTACCAATGTTTCTTAATTGTTTTTCACGCTTCGGGGTTGTAATTGGATTCTTATCCTGTGAAACAGAGTACCACCATAATCCAAGAATAGCAATGGCTTAGCAGAAGAAAACAAACACTGAATCGAAGTCAGAAACAAATGAATAAGTAAATAATTTAAATTATACCTTAATGATGGGATCTCCAACCTCACCATTACCAAGCAGCCGCTGAGAGTGCCATCCCTGCATGGCACGAGCAGCAGCATCCCGCCTTGCTCTACCTGATCCTGAAGCATGAATTAGATCTACCTGAAAATAAGTTGTTCCCAGGAAATTTATGGGTGGATGAAAAATTACTAAGGTAGATATGAGTATAAAAAGCCATGTCAAAGTTTCATGATCATTTGGGCATATTGGAGAAATTCAAAGCTCTATTGTGCAGATAAATATGATGAGAATTGTTAAACGTGTTGTCATCAGAACACTTCAATAACTGCACAGACCATTTCTTATGCCATGATAATCCTAAACAAGTTCATCCAGAGCAAACATGTCTACAAATTCAGTAAACGTAATGGTTGGCCCTAAATAGAAACACGGGGAATTGCCTATGTTTGAAATAGGCATCTTGCCAAACACAAACAGATTAATGATTGATCCATATAATCAACAACCTAAAAACTCTTTAGAAGTCAAGTCATGAATTAAATAGTGCCAAAGAAGTTTAGTAAACGAAATATACTTCTTTTTGAAAAACTTAACCTAGCAAATACTGAGATCCAGAAATAATAATTTCATATAAAAAAGAACCCTGAAACAATCACAGCAAAACTATACTTTCACTCAAAAAATGAAAGGAAAATATAATAACCTGATTCCCAGAAGCAGGATCTGATAAAGAAGCATCAGTGAAAGGAAGTTCACCACAACGCATTTTGTACTTCTCATATTCCAAAAGAGCCTATAAACACAAATAACAGCTCCAGATTGCAAAAGAGAAGACTATCTATGAGTCGACAGATAATCTCAATATAAAAAAGGACAAAAGGAAGTTCATTGAGGAGCAGAGCCTTCAATAGTGAAGAATATGGAAGAAAATCAACAAGACTTGACTATAACCTTCTCATAAAAACCTCGAAATGTCCAAGAGACAGTGGTGCAGGTCCTGCACAATTTTAAGCAACATGATACATGCATCAAAATCGGTTAGAAGGACAGAAACTCTTGCGATCAATTATGATAATGTTCACAGTGCGAGTGCGTTACTGAGAGAGAGAGAGATGGATCCAACAGTTCCATTATATTTAGTTCTATTATTGGTATAGCATCAAACGCTTTCAAGTTTCACACAGGGAGAAAAATGCTACTGCAATAGGTCAGCATACTGTATGATATTAGATTTTTGTGAATAAAAAGTAAATGTTGATCCTCACTTTGGTGGCTTAAAGGATTCACCTACTTGTCGCCACAGCTTCAACGAAGTTACCTGTAAATCCAACACAAAATGTATCCTATCAGGTCCATCTCATAGAAAAGCAGATCACTTCACCAACAGTTACCTTACGAAAGCCACAAATAAATAGAATATGCAGCACATTAAATAGAAGGAATATGGATAACCATTGAAAAACTACAGGCTCAGGCCAAAGCTTGTGATATACTCACTGTTCATGCCATCACTTTAAGTTGTCCATCAGTATAACTATAGTCTGATGAATAATTTTATTTCTTTTCACTTTGAAAAAATAATAGAAACTAACCATACAGATCAAGAAGGAAAAAATAAAAAAAGAACAATGGAGAATCAAACTAAGGATTTGAATGTGAGTAATGTTCTCAAACAATGGAGAGACGTTAATTAAATAGCGCTGGCAGACAAGTCCCCCAAACTAATATAATCCAAGTTTTCTCTGCTTGTTAGTTGCATTTTTAGCTGAGCAATCTTGGTGCATATTTCAATCCATATTTTTTGTCCGCCAGTATACATCTGGCCATGGTTTTGACCAGAGTGACCGAACGACGAGGTGTAAATTTATCTTAAACTGCTGGATGTTAACAGAATCAAGTCAGCTAAGGAGCACTTTCTCAAAAATCACCCCTTCTGCTCACTTCTTCAAAGAGATGAATGCAAATGTAATGTACACAAAACTCTGTAATGAGAAACATTAGTGTCCAATGCCTTCCTATTTAAGCCCACGGAATTTTGTTTCTTCTCAAATATATTTTTTTAAAAAAAAGTTGTCTTACATTTATCAAAGTAATAAATTCAATTTTCTTTCACTGAGGTCACAATAATTCATAATAGCACACTAATTGATAGACTAAATGGCTAAAGCAAAATGGATTATAGATGCTGGAAATACATTGGAGTGCATAATATAACACATTCACTCGTAATAAACTCATATTTGTGCCTCCTACAGCCTAAGCTTCCCAACACAGAAATAAGGATTATAACTCATATTTGTTTTGTCAACAGTGGTTTCAACCATCCGTAAAACGTATGCAGACACAAGCCACTAACCTGCACAAGCCATCCCACCCCCACCCCCTCCAGTGGCCCTAAACAGTTGACCAGAGGTGTTGATTTCCCATAATAAACAGGCAAGTAGGCAACAGATTCATGGAAGTGGTGTGTCAAAAAGAAAAAAATAGGAAGGTGTACTAATAATTCATTAACATATTTTAGCATGAATAGATATGACATTTCAGGGAAGATGACCAATAAATAACTTTCCTACGTGCTCCTCATGCACATAAGACACATGAGAAACGAAAATGAACGAGTTGAGCAATAGAACATCTTAGACGTACTTGTTCATAACCACCAAGTCTTATCACAGCTCTCCACAACCTGATTCAAAGAGAATGGCATAATTCAATAAGAGACAAATCCTAAAAAATAACTACAAAACGGAACTAAAAGTTACTTGAGGCAATTCAACGGCTCTTGATAAAATTTTGGAGGTTTGAAGTCCAAGCATCTATCTCTGTGGAAAGTTTCCAGCTCCTTCATAAATGCAGCTTGGTCCTCCTCAGTTCCGGATTCATCCCCAGTAACATCATCTGCATCTAAAAGGAAAGATTTCGAAGGAGTTTTAACACAAGAGTCGTTCTTCAACTCTTCCACCTCATCTTCCGGCTGTACCATTATGGCTTCAGTGAAGACATCATCAGGATCCTCTTTTCCGTTCTTGGTGACATCGTTTACCTTGCCTTCCATCTCTTCTTTCTTATGGACATTTTCCAATTCGTCAGCCCGGGATCCATTCTCCGCGGAGGACAATACCTCTTGCATCTCATCATTAAATTCCTCTTTGCCCTTGGCATCTTCCGTTTGTAATTCCGATAATGCAGCTGAGTCTTTGCCTAAGTCTTCTGCATTAACAGGTTTTTCCTCAACTGAAACCTGATTGTTGCCCATTGCTTGAGCGTTCGAAACAACAGAGAGAATTTCCGGGTCCGAGGGGGTAATTTCAACTGATTTTTCTCCATTTTTGTTCTCTACTTCCGAATCCTTCAATTTAAGGAATTCTTTGTCTACACTGTGTTGGCAAAGCTCCGCTGCTGCACTACCGCCGGGACGAAGCTCTGAATCATGATTATCCTCCATTCCACTTAAATTACCCCTTTGTGACTTCAGAATCCTAAATAGGTTTTCTTTCAACAAAACCCTAGAGCTATATTTTCACGAAGAATGATGGTTTGGTTTTAGCAGGGGAGGGAAACACGTAAAGTGCGTGAGGTGAAATGAAAGAGCTAAAACGCGATCTTTTCTCTTTTCCTTTTTCTTACGGGTCAAAAGTCAAATACTTAAATGAGATGCCACGTTTTTTACACATCAACAATTTGAAATTTTTAGAAGTAAAATTTTGTCTTTAATATGAATTTTATGTGAAACTTGTAATTTAAACAAATCTTATTTTGTATATCTTCATTTCGTAAAATATTGTTTTTTAAAATCATTTTTGGTAAAAGCCTTTAATACTTTATTAAAATCGGTTTGGAGTTGGAATGAAATTTATAGTATGTGTTGGAATTTGACATTATATTATGGATTTATTATTCTTGGATGGATACTAAATTCTTTGGTAGGAATCCATAGAATAAAGTGCATAATATGTTGAATGAATTGGAAGCAATTTATTGCTGGATATTCATTTGAATTTGAAATAAGGCCGGTACAGACTGGTTCAGACAGTTACAAAATGAAAGTTGTGTGATATTAATGGGTTGATATCAGGTCAAAAACGTTCCAGACTTTTTGTAACCTTATTTTCAGCATTATGACTATCATAATTGTAAGGTTTATGGCCTGCCATAAACAAGACAATTAATGACTATTTGTGTCATGTGTTTTTCCCTACAAATAGGGATGTAAACAAGCCGAACCCAGCCTTGGCATTTTTTCAAGGTTCGAGCTCGGGCTCGGGGCTGAAAATTTTAGCTTGGGTTCGGCTTGCGAGCCTGTGAGCCAAGGAAGGGGGGTTCGGGCTTGGTTTGTAGGAGGATTCGGCCGAGCCGAGCCCACGAGCCATTAGAAAAAAAAACAGTCAAAACAATTTTATTACCCAAATCTGAAGAATTGCATAAATAAAAAAGAAGTTTAGGAAGAATAAGGATGGGCAAGCCTAGATCTGAAGAATTGCAAAAATAAAACCTAAATTTATGAAGAATAAGGATGAACAATTCATTTCCATCAACATACAAGTTGAAGTTCTAAATCTTAAACGTGAAGATTAAAATTGAAAAAATACAAGATCCAAACTAAAATATGTAGAACGAAGGTTTGGCGATGCGGTGGCGTGGTTGGTGGTGGCCGAGCGGCAGACAGCAGTGGCGGGTGGTGTGGGCAAAGGTGCAACTGTGAGAAAGAGAGAATGTACTGAGATTGTGACTGGCACGATAGAATTTGAAGGAAAAAGAATTGCCTTTTTGTTGCTGCTACGGCGATTTGAAGGAAAAATAATTGGGGGGTAGGGTTTTCTGCTGCGGTGATTTGAAAGAAAAAGAATTGGGGGTAGGATTTTCTTGTGGTTGCTACGGCTGTGAATGGGGAAAAAGAATTGGGGTAGGATTTTCTTGATTTGAAGGAAAAAGAATTGGGGGGTAGGGTTTTCTTATGGTTGTTGCGGCTGTGAATGGGGAAAAAGAATTGGAGTAGAGTTTTCTTGAGGTTGTTGCAGCTGTGTATGGGAAAAGAGTAGGGATGGCAATAGACAGGGTCTAACGGGTCTGGGACCCGGACCCGCCCCATTAGATTCATTAAAGACCCGATCCAATGGTCCTGGATTGGGTCTGGATACCAAAAAATGGACCCGTTAATATCGGGTCCTTAACGGGTCCGATCCAGACCCGCCCCAGGACCCGGCCCCAATATTTAAAAAAACAAATTTTGCAAACCCTATTCTAAACGTTATTTCTAATTTCTAGACCAAGAATTCTGCTCGATTTCTCAACTCCGCCTCACGCCACCATCTTCCACCGCCACGTCGCCGCCTTCCACCACCACATCACCGCCGTCTCCCGCTGCCACCGCTGCTAAGTTTCTCATCTTCTTTCTCTATTGTAAGACCCTCGTTTGTAATTCTCACGCCACCATCTTCCACTGCCACATCGCCGCCTTCCACCACCACATCGCCGCCGTCTCCTACTGCCGCTGCTGCTGAGTTTCTCATCTTCTTTCTCTATTGCAAGACCCTCATTTGTAATTCTAAGTAGCAGATAATTTTTTTTCTTTCTTTCTAATTAATTTGGCTTTATTTGTTTCTTGGGAATATTTGGGAAATTAGAATTTTGCAGGGGCTGTTAGTATTGAAACACTGAAGTAATGTGCTGGTGTAGTAAGCAGCTTCAATGCCATCATTTCTTTTTCCCCCTAAAATTATGTTGTTATTTAAATGGGCATTAAGTTTTTGAGAGATTCCAGCAATAGCTTTTAGCTTTTATGATTTGATTGTAGAGTTGGAAAAAATTTGTGCTTGAATCTCAATATTAGAGTGTTCATTATAAATTGTAATTTGATGAGAGTTTACTGTGTAAATGGTGCTTTTATAAATGGTGTAAATGTGCGTAGTGGTTGTAAATGATGCTGTTATAAATGGTGTAAATGGTGCTGTTATAAATGGTGTAAATGTGCATATATAGCTTAATCAAGTTTTTCATCTTTATATAAAGACTGAATTAGTACATGTAATTAATATTAATATTACAAGTATAGTCTAAGTATATAACTTGTCTGCATACTTCGTTAAATTATATTTATCCGTATGAATCTAAATAGATTAAACGGATCTAATATAGGTTGAACACGAGTCGAACAGAATAAAAATACGATAAATGGGACAAAAATGAATAAACGGGTCCAAGACGGGTCTGAATTGAAATAGGATCCAACGAGTCCAAAAATGGACCCAATGGGTCCAACAGGTCTGGATCGGGTCCAGACCCATTTAAGTCTTAATGGATTTGGATCAGGTCCAGACCATCACGGGTCGGATCCAGACCCGCCGGGTCCGATCCAGACCCTGCCCATTGCCATCCCTAGGCCTAAGACCGTCAAAATATTATGCAATTTACCAAAATCATAGTCCAAAGGTGAACATGTTTTTACAATCTTAGAAAAAGTCAGCATGTCTGGACAATAGTTCGACAAAACATATATGATATACCTCACTTCTCCTATAACATAAAATTTTAATTGGACATGGGGAAACCGCTCTGCCCTATGTTCTCAAATTTCCTCTTTAGCTTCTTCGTTACCTGTCTTTCAAATCTAAATTCATAGCCTCCTCGGGTAGAAAATAACATTTAATTCATGTCAATCCTCTCTATTCCAACTTTCTGGTATGTGAAACGAAGTACTTATCCTTGTATATATAAAACTTTATGACATGCGACAGTGAGCAATATGATATGAAATATCAGAGCTTAAGGCAATGATGTTTACCTCATAGATTTCAACCCATGTTAACACTAAAGCCATTGTAATTATTGTGTGGTTGTCATAACTCATTCATGCTCCATGATACCT
>JBBMKE010000007.1:8451255-8462795 GCA_037834125.1 Lippia alba
ACTGCTCTTCATATGGCTGCCTTGAATGGATATTTTGACTGTGTGCAACTCCTACTTGATCTACATGCAAGTGTTTCCGCTGTCACGTTTCATTATGGGACATCAATGGATTTGATAGGTACGTTATTTTCATTGCCGTCAAAATTATATCTTTAAGGGTGGCTATTTCGTTTTTCACATGAAGCTCTTTGGATTGGCTATTTACAGGAGCCGGAAGTACTCCATTGCATTATGCTGCTTGTGGAGGAAATCTGAAATGCTGCCAGGTAACTTTTTGTTCATTTGATTTCTTGGTGCTGTTTTGGGACAATTACGCTGACATTCCCCGAGGTTTGGCATGATTACACAAACTACTGAGGTTTGAAAAATTACTAAAGCTTCTCCTAACAAAGAATCTAATGTACATCTGGTATCCACCATTAGGATGATTTCATCTCTAATTTTTTGTGATTACCCTATTTTTGCCCTTGATGCTTAATGATCGATATTTGATTTTACATTTATAACTACAATAGCATGTTTTAGGCCAAAAGTGGGGAGGTTCTGTAATGACTCAAACCTCAGGGGAAGTTTTGTAATTAGTCTAAACTCAGGGGACATTAGTGTAACTATCCCTACTTTTATTACCATTTAGCTTATATATTTGAATTTTGCTCCTTCAGATTCTTCTTTCAAGAAGAGCTAGTCGTTTATCATTAAACTGCAACGGATGGCTTCCACTCGATGTTGCAAGAATGTGGGGCCGCCATTGGCTCGAGCCCCTTCTGGATCCTAATTCCCATTTGCCAATCCCAACATTTCCACCTTCTAATTATTTAACTTTGCCTCTCATGAGTGCGCTAAATATAGCAAGGTAAAAATGCTAGTTGATCTTTTACTAATTTGAAAGTTCCCTTAGTTGTTGTCAACGTTTAGTTGAACATTATTGATGATTAATAAAAAAAAGTCTTTGCTGCAGAGACTTTGGGTTGCAGCTCTCTGCCAGTGCTTCTGATGATGTTGATATTTGTGCTGTTTGCTTGGAGAGACCTTGTACAGTTGCCGCTGAAGGTGAGCACCTCGTTTTTATATGTAATTTTTTGGTGCATCTACATGACACCAAAATTTTGCAACTTCTTGATTTTCTGCACTGAGGAATAACGTTAATTGCACTCAACCCCGTGTTATAGCAATTAAGCATAAAATTGTGCTCTAGTAAAACAAATCTCTTAATTACCATAAAATGCAATAAAACAAATCTCTTCACGGCCCCTTGCTCTGAACTTGTACCAAAAATATTATGGACTTGCCAAATTATCCTTGCTCAAAAAGAACTAAAGAAGATGAACAAAATTGGAATTGAGGGGGCAAAAGTAATTCCATGCTTAAGCTGATTAGTTATAAGACATGGGGTTGGGTGCAATTAACTCCTGCAAAATTCGATCTTTGACATTGGTTTCGAATTTCAGGATGCGGGCATGAACTATGTGTGAGATGTGCTCTGTACTTGTGCTCAACCAGCAACATTCCTTCAGACTCATCAATTGTCCCTGGTTCAGTTCCTTGTCCACTTTGTAGACACGGGATTGTTTGTTTCACAAAGCTGCCCGGTTCTTCAACAAAGGATATAAAACTGCCTGTATCACTCGGTTTATGCACCCCGTGCATGCTGCACCCCAGAGAACAAGAAGACCAATCAGAAGCTGCTACCTCCCCCGATATACGAAAGAGAAGAACAGATTCTGACATCTTCTGCCCCGTTACTTGTAGCCCATTTCCTTCAGTTGCTCTCCCGCTGTGCACTTGCAACGAAGGGCCATGCCCTAATTTTGATCCTAGAGAAGGCGATTCTTCCGGTCAAGATTCTCCTGACCGTTCACAAACTAATGTATCAAGCGAGCAGGAAAAAGTGGAAGGAATGAGATTGGAGAAAACTACGTGTTCAGGTATGTTTTGGGGGAGAAGAAGCTGCAGCAGGGAAAATCAGTGTAACGCCGAGATCAATGCATGAGGGATTTAGTAGTGTGTGTTCATATTCTTGTTTCTATTGGCAATTAGTGGATTTGCTTGCTTTAGTTAGAGGGCAATTAGCCATTCTTGCAGATGATTAGCAGTTTGCTGATCTTGTGTTTGTGGGTTGCTTTAGAAATCTGAGAGGAAAGCTTGTAAAAATTTGTATGTTAGGAAAATTGACTTATTACAGCAGCACACCATTAGATTGGTGGCACTCTGTTCTTGACTACAATTGATTGGTTTTCTATTATGAAATATATATTCTTTTCCCTATGACAAGGTCTCCCTTTTCATGATATTATATATAAATTGAATATTATCCGTTTTCAATTATAGATGTTCGAATTATACGAGTTCAACAATCAAACCATCAGGATTTTCCCATTTAATGTTTCCCAGAATTAAAACCAACACATGATCATTGAAGAAAAAAGAAGTAAAAAACTCTAAATAATAGCAATTATCATTATTGTGGAAGCATGTTCTAACTAAGGGACCACAGAGACAATCCCAGTAACATGAACCAGCAAGAAACACCCTTGCTTTCTTAATTGAAGTGAAAAAAAAATCCAGGTTTCCTGATATCCTCAGGAAACCTTAAACAAAACCTTAAAAAATAAGTGGCCCCCCCATAACCTAGTAAAGGGTTTTCAGCTTTTATACCATAGAAGCATCTTAACAATCCCAAAACAGACCATACAAACTGTACTATACAGTACAGAGGACAACATAATTATAAACAATCAAGAAAAGAAGACCTTCAAAGAACCATTATTTTTCCTCCTTTCTTTAAATTTCTTGACCTTTTTATCTTCTCCTGCATGCAGTCTCTCTTTGTGCATTGAAGTAGACAGCGGCCACGGGCGAACCCAAGCCGTTTTCTTCTGCAAATCTTCTTGTATTGAAGTAATCCCTCGAAGAAGGTGGCCTCACACTATGCCGTGCTTTCTGCTTGAACAAAACGAACACGTAGCGGTGTATGCCGATGACTGGTTTTGGAGCCTCGTAGCTCACTATCTCTTTCCCTGGTTAAGGTAAAAAAGAGTACGCGTGAAATTACATTTACACCCCTCGCAATGCATTGTTTGCATATTATATTGACTGGAATAACTTGTCTGGACTTACCAAAAGATGCATCAGTGGTGCCTGGAATATCTGTAACTATCCTGGAAACAGGAAACAAATCACATAAAAAAATTATTCACTTATATAACATTGAACATTAAAATAAGTTTCTTAGGTACAAACCAGTGGAGATGCTCCCTTAAGTATGGATCACTCGGGCCAGGAACATCAGGATCAGTCATCACCTTCAAACACATGCAAACACAAAAATGTCAGAAATCAACACACACACACACATATGCATGTATTTATACATTTATTGAGACTTACAAGAGTATATGCAGATCTCATATCTTCTCCCCCGATTTCAACTCGGGGTCGAGCCATAATGACGCCCGGCATGAGCTCATGGCCATTGGAGACCTGCTTATTGCTGTTGTATGTGACAGTCAGCTTAACACAAGGAACAAAATAATCAACAACTTCTCCAATGACTCTGCCTACAGAGAGTGGCTCCATAACTCTCGACATTATGACAGAGAAGAACTACTGAGAATGGGATGTAAGAATTAAGTAGTTAAGTTTACTCTGTGTGTGTGGATTGATGGGAGAATTGAAGAGGGGTTTATATAGAGGGAACAAAACAGAGAAAGGGGGTATGGTGGGGGCTTGGATTAGTGAGTATCAAGATTCTTGGGAATCTCTTCCATGCAGTAACATAAAAGTTTGTCCATTTGCTGAAGAAAACATGTTTTTAAACAACTTTGCAACTTAGCTGTCTCCTTCAGGATGGAAAAGGAAGCCCACTATACTTTTTGGAGATGGAGGCAGATGAATATTTCTTCGCAATGTTTAATAATGCTACCCCTTGATTCAATCCAATACAAAAATATTGTCCATTTGCAGTATTATGCATATGTATACACATACATGTATGTGTGTGTGTGTGCGATTTCGTACTTAGAGATGGAGGGAAGGCAGGTTTTTTGTCGAGCTTAAACTTTTTTTGTGTATTTTCACCTTTTCTCTAGTCAATTTTGCAATCGATAACTTTTGTTTTCAGACGTGATCAAATTATTGCGTTCGATTCAAAGTTTCAATTTTGTTACTCTTTGTGTAAGATTTTGACTTCCTGTTTGTTGGTGGATGGTTATTACCTACCCCGACTTGGCTTATTGGTTGGGGATTGGAAAATCTTTCTTTAGCTACTATTATCATTTATAAATGATGAATTAATAATCCCATTTTACATTAGATTTGTATGCAAATAACACACTAGTGACTTGTTATTGATCAAGAAATTGAGGTCACTACTTTGAACAAGGATTTTCTTGATCACAAAATCATTACTTCCAATCTTGACTCAATTCAACATGGCAAAATCTGGGGACATAGTCACTTGAAATGGAGCATTAGTCACACAATTAGTGACCCATTATTGAAAAAGTGCTTTTCTTGACTTTCCCTAATAGAAATTGCTAGTTTGCAACTGCCTAAGCATGGCCCTATTGCAAACACATAATGTCAGATCCTTATTGGTGGGTTGAGAATTTAAGAATATAACTTTTCCCCACTTTCAATATAATATCTTGAGCAAATGGGATTTCAGCTTTTGAGGTGCTTCTCTAAATACAATACACATGAGAAGGGTGAAAAAACTATCTTATCAAGAAAGCTTGGGGGTGTATTAAATTTCAAGAAAAGAAAAGGGGGTGGTAAGGATGCCCTTTGCCATAAATGGTATGGCTATTCATTTTGTGGGAAATTCTTTGATCCTTTAATATGTTAGTGATAGGCCATATGGTTGTCAATCATATAGTTTCCACTCATGAAGCATATAATATTAGTGTTATTCTTGAACTTGGGTTTTTATGCCACTTTCAGTCTTCTTCTACATTTGCCTACTTAGAAAAATGCACATTCTTGTAATGGAATTGTGATGGAATTTGTTGTACATTTGGCTTGTGTCGGTCAGGAAGTAGAATTTTGCAAGCCCACAATAATTTAAAAGTTCAAATTGGGTGATGAGTCGAATCGAAACATTCAAATGAATTTACAATGATTAATTTTATCGATAAATTAAAATCAATTCATCATAAGATAAAAATTAGAATTCAAACTCTTAACTTCTAATTGAAGATATATCTATCTCTTCCACTCTTAATACGAGTATGTTTATTTTTTTCTTTCTTGTAAGTCAACCGATTTTCCCAACACACGATGATCCCAAACATATTAGGTTTTTAAAGAAAAATCAAAGGAACATTGTGGGACTTTTACCGAGGCTCCAACTATATATATGGGTCAATTAAGCACCAAGAGTAGATACAAACTGTTCATGATGCACATATCATATAAAATGTTCAACCTCAAATGCCTGCGAAATAAATAAACAAAAATTATCTGGTAGGCAAATCTCCAACAACTAAACATTAAAGTCTCACGTGCTCTAATCAAAAAAAATAAACCAAAATTGACTATGATAATACTTCCAGTATAAACCCCTCATACTAAGCGATTCTAAAAATTCATCTCGTTGACATTATAGAGAAATGTCCAGACTCCTAAACTATGATGATGCAGGTTATCAGTAGGATGCACATCAACGTCGGTCTCAAATTAGCAATAACGAATTTTCAAACCAAGATAACAAAACAACTAATTAAGACATATAATCAAAACCTCCACTAATTAGAGTATGGCTATGATGGCCGGGGGACATTTCACCAACCCAAAGTAATATAAACACATTTAATTGAACCATGAATCACCATGAACACATCCAAAACCATAACATAAAAACCCCCAAAGTGCAGATATTTTCTTCCCACATAACTCGAATGATTAAAGGATATTTCACGACTTCGATAGGGCCGAAAGTTTGAACTACGCGTGTGTAAGAATAGGAGGGTTCCCACGTGTCTTGACACGCAAGATGAAGGAAGAAAGTGATGTGTTATTTGGTCATTAGAATTGGACAAGTGTCGTCGAGAGTTCGCATATATATGTTTGAATGAGTATCCAAAATACTAGAAAGTCCAAAGCAAAGCATTAAATCATTAATAGTTTGATAGTTTGTTCATGTCTTAGAATCTAATGACCCCAACACCTGACAAATCCTCGTGTGTTCTTCGCCAATAGTTCCTACAGAAGTGGAGGGTGGGGTCCGTTTGTACTAAGGGCATATTTTTGTCTTGTTTCAAGTAGAAAATAAAAATTATTTTTTATTGAGTTACGTCAAACACATATTATTTTTTAAGGTAAATTACACTCAAGTATTCTGAAGTTTATCTTAATTACAAATCAGTCTCTCTTGTTTTGAAAATTACATATGAACCCGTAAAAATACTGTTTCAATTATGTATGAACCCCTAAAAAGGGATTAATTTGTAATTGAAACAGTATTTTTAGGGTTGACATACAAAACATACATAAAACTATTTGAGTAGCATCATTATATTGCTAGTGTAGTTTCAAAATATATATGGATTAATTAAGAATGACCAATATAATAATGTTGCTAATATGACAAATGATCAGTTGAGACAAAAAGTACTTTGATAAACTAGTCTAATTTGAAAATTCGATCTAAAATTAATACCTAAAATTCGGAAGATAAAAGTGACGAGAATTTAGAGAAGTGTAAAGTTTCATAATTTGGATAAATCAACAATTGTCATATCTCACATCAAAAAATTGACCCCTAACAGTGAGTTTACTTAGTATTGAACGAACACGATAGCTTAATTGTCTAACTCATAAATAGCGATGGAAGTTTCATATGTACAAGAAATTCCACCAACTTGGTGCATGCACCCAACTGAACAGCCAACAACGCGGGATCCGAATTTAGATTTAATGAATATTAGTCGAATCAAATTTGTCGTTCTTTACGTGACTTATTCAGTATAACACTCATCTCATGACTTTTATTATAAGAGAAAAATTCCATTAGAATTTAGTCTTTTACGATTACATACATAACTCTTTACATAGTTAAATTTATTCTTGTTTGATTACACATGTCGGAGTATTTTCTGGCATTTGAATTCTTAATCAATTGAATTTTTTGAGAGCTCATAGAGTACGGAGCTCACGAGCTAAACGTCCTCATCTGCTCGCGACCATAACTACATATCCGTACCTGAAATCCCATCAATACATGTACATAAAGTTTTCCAAAATATCTATAATATAATTAATGAGCCGCATCAAATTTACCTCCACCCCTGCATGCATAATTGCATATAATACACTTTTACATCATACCAAAAATGTATTATAATAAAACTACTTAGGTATAGAAATAATTAGCTGCAATTAGAAATGAAAAGGAAGAAAATTAACTAAAACAATCTATTAGGTGCATAAATATTTTTTAAAAAAAAACACCATTTTGCATAAAAATAATGGTTGTTTAGAGACAAAAAGGTAAAATAAAAAGAAGCAAAAAATGTGGTCGTCCAATAAAGAGACACGTCAAAAGGCTTAATAAAATGCATATTTCATTTCCTTTTTTACTTTCACTATTCTTATCATTCTCATATTCTTGAATTTTCCAACTCGACAATATTCTCCCTTATGGGTGGCCGACACGTTTCGTAATTGTCTTTCTCCATCAGCTCGCCATGTGTCTTTATTTAGTTCGTCCAAACATAATTGTTGGATTATTTGGCAACCTAAATTATGAAGTGGATATATTCAAATTCAACGGATATGACCATTTTCATATGGCGTGTGACTGCGGTCCCACTAATTGATATTTACTTGGAGTTTTTAATAATGCAGTTATTATACCATTTTCAACCTTTTAATTAAGATCAAAAGAATGCAGTCGTTATTATTAGGGACAATTTTGTACATAATTAATTCAATTCGATTTAAATTCAAATGAATTGAAATATAAAATATAAAAAAAAAGATAATAAGTACAATCAACATCTGAATAGAGAAGTACACAATATATGGAGCACCATCTCCTCAACTTTTAGTCCTAAGTTAAAAAAGAAATTTCTTTTCTTTATTTTTTTATTTGATCACTCTTTTGTTAAAATTCTAATTACTCCGTCCAAAATATAATTATATTTAATTTGGTTGATCTCTTAAAAAAGGATTGGCCAAATTGTAAGTGATCGAGCCAAAATATGAATACTAGAATCTCGATCCTCTCCTGACCAATCGACCACGTAGTATTTTAGATTGAGGAGACCGGCACCTAGCTCGAGATCCTGAGATGGAGGATAAAACGTGAGCTCAAGGCCAACTCGAATGATGGGGGTGTTGTCCAGGTTGGCACTCCAACGCTCAAATTAGTATTCAAATGTTAGAGGTCGAGTATGCGTGCAGTAAATGAAGTAGGTGAGAGCCGTTACATGTGGTATAAATGCAGAGTATTTATATTGGGTAAAAACAATAATGAGCTAGGAAGGCGTGTGAATACCTTAAGCTGTCAGCTGCCCCACTACAGGAGTACATTTAATGCGTGATCGAATATTTCCTTTATGAACCGCTAGTGGCCTCGTGACTCATAGGGTCGAGGGAAGGTCGGGTTGCATGTTCGAACAGGAGGTGTCGTCACTTCCGGTTGAAGGCGTTAAAGGTAAAAGAGATGGGGTAAATCGATCAACCTACAATTTGAAGAAAGGTATCGAGTTGGGTCAAATAACACGTGGCGAATGATTAGTGATCTACATGGCAAGATGGGTTCGTACCGCGTCAGAAAGCATATGATTTATACTAAAATTAATAGTACAATTCTCGCACCGACTTGTTTAAAAATCACACCTTTGCCAATATTTTTATTGCAGAATAGGGTTTTAATGTAGATTTCATTTTATGAACTGGTATTACAAGTTTAGATTTAATAATATTGTTTTCACAAAAACTATTTAATTGGGGTGGGTTGTTGAATGGGTTGTGGAATAATCAAACAAAATCAAATATTGTTTAGGATGGAGAACATCAAATATTAAAATTTTATTGGGCTTGGCCCGATTCACTGCAAATCAAATCCAGTTAAAATATGAAGAATCATTCTTTCCAGTTATTGGGCTGGAGGCCTGCAAAAGCCCATTCAAATCCTAATGTGTTATTTTTAGACAGTCTTCACTCTTCAGTTTTCAGTATTTTGAATATTTAAAGCCAACATTTTCTTTTATAAAATAGTGTTTTTAAGGTCTCCACTCCATGTTAGAGTAGGTAATTAAAACTCGTATGCTTTTACATGAAAATATTATTCAAATTATCCCTTCAAATTTAAAAAATTATAATTAAACTCATTCTGATAGGGTTTTAGCAAAATCATTATGGCACGGTAAATTTAGAAGCCAAGAAGAGCAGCTTTTGTAATATTTTTATCTAAAAGAATACGATTTATAATTATTCAATCTCGCAAAGTATGTAGGTTAATTTAGTGTATAAAATAATAATATTTTAGATCAAATGAGATCAACATAGAATATTAGAATTATAGAATATATGCACAAATTTTATAATTCGGATTAACTTTAGGGTTTTGCCACCTTCCTAATGTCGAATTCAGTTATTTATAAGTTGATTAATTACCACAATAGATTCAGAGACCTTAGAAAAACAATGGAAATAAACATCAACCAAGCATAATAAATATATCTTAGAATAAATGTGGAAAAATACAAGTAAGAGGAGTCCTAAAGTCTTAAATTCAAAAATCGGGTTAATTGTAGTCCGAACTCCGAACCTTAACTTATCAGTACATCGAGTAAACCAGAGTTTTATATCTTATATATATTGTGTGTTTGTACTTTGTAATAATAATTGTAAGTTTTAACAAGTTTACACCTATTTTTAAAAAAAAATTAAACTCCCCTTAGTACAATCACAATTCAACACCTCACCTGCTCAATAGTTACAGTAACATAACATCTACAGTACATAGTTGCTTTATGCAATAAAAATACATTTTACACATAGCAATATAAATAAATAACCATACATACATACATATATATATATATATATATATAAACAGTCATATCAAATATTTAAAGCAGTTTTTTCTGGAAATGGCATTGGTTTCAGAGTATGACCTAAACTTTATCAGTTGTGATTTTTGCAAATCAAAGCGTGCACGTTTTATTTATTATTGGGACTTTAATACCTTTTATATGTCAAATAAATTCACATCACCAAAAACCATTTTTACACATTTAATGCTATTTTCGTAACTTGAACTAAAGCTTGCATAACTATGGTTAATTTTCTTGGTTTGCAGATGCTCCCTCCCTCCACATTTTCAGTTTTTTAACCTTGGATGACGTACGTCTTCCTTAAAAATAACACACACACACAAATAAATAATAATAAATATAAAAGTATTTACTGTTCTCATTTGGTCAAATATGGGGAATTTTTACTATTCACAAATCACAATAAGTAAATAGTTGAATAATGGTGATTCATTTAATGTTAACAGAACATTATGGTAGGAGTATATATGATCTCCAACATTACATGTAGATTAGCTATATATTAGGACTATCGTACCCTTTGAAATATTTATAATTTAATGAAAATAATAGTTAGTTGTGGAAATTGTATTGTAGGATTAATTTGTTAATTGAGTGTATTTGCCTTTATTTCTATTAATTAAGTTGTTAAAATCCGAGCTCTAATGTAATAGTAATTCATGAATTCGTTTTCTGTTAGTGGACAAATCAGGTCAAAGACAAGTTTTAGTGATATTTTTTGACAATGAGTGTGATCAAGTAGGACAATACATTTGTAACAATAACACATCAGACATTGCAATATATCATTTCGTGGCCATGTTAAGATATTTATAGCTAGTCAGTGATTCATTAATACGATTGAGTAAAAATAATTTTTCTACCAAAAAAAAGTCAAAATAATTTATTCATTCTCAAATAAATATTATGTCAGTTTTATCGACTTTAGGGGTAAATCAACTTTAAATTCTATAATTAATTATCTCACCAGTCAACATATATACCTATTAATTAATCAGAAAGGGAATCGACCCCTCGTCTAGAAGGCGTTAGTCCACTGCATTGGCTTTTGATTTTCATAATTAAAGACTATAGTTTGATTTGCATATATACTATACGAATTTACCTTTTCTTCCTCGCTTGGTTGACAAATTAAGAAATCTGCCCCACTAATATGCATGCAGAAAGAAGGAAATTAATGGTAAAATCAGAGACTAAAAAAGATGAGATAATGACCAAACCTTAATATAAACCATGATTAAGCAAAAAGGGCTTAATCGAGTCACAAATCATAATTCCCTTTTTGGAAACTGAGTGAAAATTACTGCACTTGCTACGAAAAATTCTGAAAGTAAATTAATTGTGTTGTTTGTTTCCTGTTGTGAGACAGCATAAATCTGGGGCTCTTTCCAGCCCCACTCCTCTCTTTTACTGTTTATCTCTTCCTTCATGTCACATCAAATATCTTTTTTCCCTCTTTACAATCCTTCCATTTTT
>JBBMKE010000007.1:8503222-8513250 GCA_037834125.1 Lippia alba
TCAGTTAGAGTAATTTTATTTTCTGCTAGTAAAATTCATAAGTTTAGACACGTGTCACACATCCGCTATATGGAGCATGAGATGAAACACAATAATGGAGCAGAAGATCCGAACCGGGACAAAAGGTATGGCTACGACCACGTAAGAAAAGAGTTAAGAGCCAATGTCCACAAAACTTTAGTATGCCAAATTGAGGCACAGAACAAAACACCACTTCCCTTTGTGTCTCCTCCACTTACGCCAGAATAGAATCAAATACTATCATTTAATACATTCCCAAACCCCTTTCTTACCTGCTTTTCCAACTGTCCCTAAATACTTTTATATCTTCCCTTTCATCTATTGCAAATTACATTAAAGCCCCCCAAAATTTCAAGAAACTTAAGGGCTTAGTGATTTTCTATTTTTTGAAATTAGAGGTCATGTAATTGATATTCATGGATTGTATGTTATTAGTTTATATATTTTAAGGAGTCTAATAGATGACCACCTGATCCAAAAACTTAAATTATTAGAAATAAATATCATTAAATATTTAAATATTCATGACAAGGTCCTTTCTTAAAAATGAATTTGTCATATTGGGAAAAAATAGGTTGAATTATAATTACATGCATAAAAAAGTTGCATATTACATTATGTGTTCTATCATGCTCCTATCTGCAGGCTCGTTTGAATATTTACATATTACACTATTTGCACGTTTACTTTGTAGGATATTGGGGGATTAGATCAATAATCCTACTTAAACTCATGTTTACTAGTATTTTGTACGCCCGAGATTGATGACATAACCCGAGATGATATTGGATAAAAGGTTGATTATTCATCCCACATCCTCCATGGGATGACTAATTCACTATCATATCCCACAACTCATCCCATTAGTCATCAATCTCATCTCATCCCAACTTCTGTAGTGTCATGGGTTCGTTGGATGAGTGCAACAAGTCTCCTAGCCGAGCATAATTTAAAATTGAGTCTAAACCATTGCTCAAAAACTATGACGCATAAATACGGGCACGATAACACATATATGACACGACACGAATAGAGCGGCAAATATTTTTTTTTTAAATTTTTACGTGAAGAGTGTCAAATACTCGACACTGCAAAACGATATTTTTAGAAGTGTCGTTGTATCATAGCTCAAAAAAAATATTTATTAGTCCTGATGTGGAACAAAAGCGTTACATGTCCAAGCAAGATTAGACCACTAAAACATAAATTGTTCAATCCAACTACGGTAACCACATGATACTATGAATTCAAATACGAAATCTTCGATTAACTTAGCATAACAATGAATTAAGTAGGTTAATTAACCATGCATGAAGATGAATATTTGGTGGGAGTAATTAGCTTCACCAAAAATATTGGAGGGGCATTATAGTCATATTTCCCCAAACTGAACGTTCATCATATTTAACAATCCAATGTACAGGGCGATAAAGAACAACGAAGTACCATTGAAGCTTTTCCATTGGCTACAAACCCAACACCAACACGGAAAATTTAATCCATCCCAATCCTGCTCAATCTCCTCTACCAAACACAAACCTCAAGAGCAAATCAATCTCATCATATGAATGGGAAATGAAAAACTTCTCATCTCACTTCCCCTTCCGAAGCCCTCAACATCCAAACTCCGCCTTAGTAGTCCCCGATACAGGTCAAGAAGACGAAGAAAACCCGGAAGACAATCACCACGATCAAGAAAAAGCTAGATGCGAGTGGGATTTCAATCTCTCCGCCGTCATCTCCTCCTCCACCACCGCCTGCGACGCCATTGGCGTGGTGGAATTCGATCACAACGACGCACTCCTCGCCACCGGTGGAATCGCAAGAAAAATCAGAATTTACAAAGCTCACAATTTTCTCAACAATGGCGGAAGAGAATTTAGAATTCTTGACCACGCAGACGTCTGCGAGTTCTACCTATGCACGCCGGCGAAGCTCAGCAGCCTCAAATGGAAACCGGGTTAGGGTTCTCTCGTAATCGGGTCGGGCGACTACGACGGCGTCGTAATGGAGTACGACCTCGAGAAACGTATACCCGTCTTCGAGCGCGACGAGCATGGCGGAAAACGGGTTTGGAGCATGGATTATTCGTATTCTGACCCGAATTTGGGCGCATCCAGGTCCGAGGACGGAACCATGCAAATGTGGGACCCACGCGGGGGCGGTGGAGGGATTTCCGTCGCGGAGGTCTCGGGCTGCCCCGTTTGCTGCGTGGAGCTCAACCCCTTCGGCGGACCCGTCGTGGCCGTCGGTTGCGCCGACCGGAGGATATACGGCTACGACGTGCGCATGGTTTCCGACCCGGTGTTCGTCCTCGACGGGCACCGGAAAGCGGTGACGTATACGAGGTTTCTTGATTCGAAGACGATTGTTTCGTCGTCCATTGATGGGAGCTTGGTGATGTGGGATGTAGAGGATCGGGGAGCGATAATAAGGAGGTACAGAGGGCATGTTAACAGTAGGAGATTTGTGGGGTTGTCGGTTTGGAGTAATGGTGGGGGGTTGAGCTGTGGTTCGGAAAATAATGAGGTTTTTGTGTATGATAGGAGGTGGGGAGAGCCTATTTGGGTTCGTGGGTTCGAACCGGCGGCGCCGCGGTGTGAGCCGGGTTTCATCAGCGGCGTGTGCTGGCGGAAGACGGCGGAGGAGCGGTGCATGCTGGTGGCGGGGGGGTCGGATGGGGTTTTGCAGGTGTTTGAGGGAGAGAGACGGGCATAAAGGATGTCGCCAGGTAGTTTATAGTTGTAAGATTTGAGGATAATGTTTGAATATTTTTTGTTATTTTTTGTGGTCAAATTGGAGCATACTAAATTAATTTTATCATAGATTTTTATACTTTCAGAATTATTGTATGATTGATTGACTGATTAGAGACCGTGTACGTGACGGAAAAGAATTGATAACAATTGAATAATTTTTCTCTAATTTGTTCAGATAATTTTACCTCGAATCCATCGGTCAAATCGTTGTAAAGAGGGGACTAGTATTTTAGTAACATTTATCGTATGTTTGGTAAAAGTTTTAGGAAGAATGACAAATAAAATGACAATTATACCTACCATTATAATTGGTTGAGTAACTTGAGTTCTCATGATCCAAATCTGAACTAAAATTTTCTATTTCGATGCTAGGTTATTACTTGCTTTCAGATATTTTCAGATACGTATAAAACTATAAATTTTATTTGGCTTGGTTAATTTAGTTCATATCTAGTCAACAGTCAACACTCAACAATAATAGATCCAAATGGTTATGGATTTTTTTATCTGAAGCAAAGACCATAAATTCAAATATCTCTAACTATTTTAGGAGTGAAATTAAATACTGCTCGAATGTTTTTCCAAAAAGAGGCAATCAAATTAGTAAATTTAAATCGAATTTTCAGATGATTTATTCTCTTGTTTCAATTTTATGTTTCATCTATCATTTTATTAATTCATTAATACTACGTAATATTTGGGATAGGAGATATGATATTTTTGATATTTTTGATATCATATTTTCGAATTAATATTTTTGATAATTCATTTGTCGTATGTTTGGTAAAAATTTTAGGAAGAATGACAAATAAAATGACAATTATACCTGCCATTATAATTGGTTGAGTAACTTGAGTTCTCATGATCCAAATTTGAACTAAAATTTTCTAATTCGATGCTAGGTTATTACTTGCTTTCAGATATTTTCAGATACATATAAAACTATAAATTTTATTTGGCTTGGTTAATTTAGTTCATATCTAGTCAACAGTCAACACTCAACAATAATTGATCCAAATGGTTATGGATTTTTTTATCCGAAGCAAAGACCATAAATTCAAATATCTCTAAATATTTTAGGAGTGAAATTAAATACTGCTCGAATGTTTTTCCAAAAAGAGGCAATCAAATTAGTAAATCCAAATCGAATTTTCAGATGATTTATTCTCTTGTTTCAATTTATGTTTCATCTATCATTTTATTAATTCATTAATACTACGATAATATTTGGGATAGGAAATATGATATTTTTAATATTCTTGATATCATAATTATTTTTTCTTAATCGAAACTCCTAATACAATATATTCTCTTTGTGCATAATTTACGAAACTGCCACGAAATAGGGACTCCTGTCCCGATGACAAGTCATTGTGCATACTTTAATGAAATTGAAATAAAACTGAGAATTGAAAGAGAAAAAATATCCGATGTTGAAAATGAGATATATGATTGACATCACAACCAACCAATTCTGATTATAATTTGTATGGCGGAAAGTGAGGTAAATTTAATAATGGCCAGATATAAATATAAAAATATGGATAAAATAAGATATGATAATACATATATATATGTATATATATATAATTCACATATAAAGCACCGAACATAATGCGACATTATAAAATAATATTTTAAAAATATCATATATCTATAACTATCTATACTATAACATAGTGTGTTTCGTCTTAATTGTGTCAATTTTGACCGAATAAGTTTTTCTTATTTTTTTGAATTTTTTTTATTATTTAAAAATTATTTCATTGGTTAATAAATATTTCATAATATTTAATATTTTAAATACTTTAATCAGTTTCCAAAATCAAATTAATTAGGATAGTGATCTTCTAAATTTAAGAAAATTCAACTAAAAATATTTTATTTATGTCAACTAAATATAAATATCTTAATTGGTTGTGATGGTGTCGGATATGATTTTGGAAAGAATCAAACACCAATCACTTAATATTTGTTAGAGGGGAAGACCATCATAGGCGAAGAGCCTCAGGAATCGTGTTTCCTGTGACGCGTGGGTTCTTCTAACTAGGATAACACCTTAGAAGTGCTGTTAATATGCAAGGAAATGGTTAAGGATGAATGCTTGAGAAAGCAATTATGGAGGTTTCTCCTGAGTGTGTATGTCTTGTGAAAGAAGAAAAACTTGGGAAAAATTGTGTAGGAACTCCCACATATTTATAGGTTGAGGGTGAGGACTCTTTGGTAATCTTGTGGGAGTGGTCCCAAAAGTGTGTCGCCCTAGACACATGGCAATCTGAGAGGACTTGAGAGTGATGGTTGTGTATTGTACCTAACCGTAGGTGGTTATGCGTGTCAGAGGCGAGTGCGCGTTAGAGGGGCTTGTGTCAGCGGTAGGTACGAGACAACACCCTCGAGCAATGAGATGCTTGTAGGTAAGCCTTCGAGCGTTCAGACGCTCGAGTTAGGACTCTAGGTGAGAGAGGTAGGAGGGGCGAGCCTGCTAGCGTTCAAAGCCCGAGGGTCGGGTTCCCGGGGGGAGGTACTCTCGAGTATATGAGTGATCCTTCGCGAAGGTTTGGAGATGAGCACTAGGGCCCCGTGCGTCATAATTCCGAGGATGACCCCATGTGGAGGGGGTAAGGAAGGAGAGGGGCTGGAACATATTCGCGAGCCCACTCATTCGAGCGTCAACCCTTGCGGTTCCTGGCCCATAAGTGAATCCCTTAGGATCGTGACACATGTATGGCGGATATGCAACATATTTTAGGCCCATCATTTTACCCCCAAATTCTGTAGTGATGCTCGAGTACACTGTAGAATTTCGAAAAGCTTGAGTTGCTTCTGAGAATATGAGAAGACCAGTCTTTCTATGAGAGCCAAAATCGAGCGTTCTACATAATGGACACATTTTGCCAAGCATTAAATGTTGTCTTGTCGTACTGACACTCATACACAGTTGTATTTAATGTAAATTAGGAGTGTGGGTGCGCTGAACAAGTGAAACGACGCATGAATCTCAGATAGCATGTGACGGTTGCCAAAAAGGGGCAGTTACCTAGGCGGGAATGATTGCCCTTTTGAATTTATTGCCAATCATGTGTAACCATATCCCATATAAATTGGGATTTGCAAATCCGATACCCCTTTACGTTTCCAAAACCTTTATAGCATTTCTTAAGCACTCAAATTCTTTACGCGTTCTCTCGCATTTTCCAGCGAGCTCCAACAACATTCTTTTCACTTCTAAGGTAATCTCCGATTACATTCCGTTACTAACTTTAAATTTTGGCTTGGGTGGATTGTTGAGTTAGTGAGGAGGTTGTTTTGCGTGTTCTTGAATCATAGAGTGTTATAACTCTTTTCCCAGAAAAAACCCCTTTCTTTCATCTTTGTTCTTCATATCCCTTTTAAAACGATGACAAACAATGATGTTGTGAGTGAGGTAGCTCAGGAGATCATACACATGTCTCCTGGTAGTTCTTCTCCCCAGAGTGGGCCTCCCACAACCGTTCCGATGGAATTGGCGCCGGACGGGGAGAGAGATGGCGATTCAATGCCAATGGCCATTCCGGTAGCAGAAATCCCCAGAGAAGAGAGGGATGAAGATTTGAACGCGGTCATGCAGGGGATGCACGAGCGTAACCCAGCTGGGGTTGATATGTTGTTTGACCAAATGGACAACGCTTTGTTGATGGAGAAGCAGGGAGAGAGGGTTCTCCCCTTGACCAATAGTGCTGTTAAGCCCCAAGACCATAGGGTTACCGTGGCGATTAACACTCAAGAAGAGATTGGACCTTCGGGGCAGCGCGAGGAGGAAGGTCCCCCGAAGAAGAGGAGTATGAGGGGCAGAGAGCCTTTGACCCAGGTGAGGGTGTCAAATCCTCACCAAACAGATAGACCCACCGAATAGATTAAAGGCACCCTTTTCGAGGAAGAACTGGGTGAGTTAATGGAACAAGTCCACTGACGTGAAGAGTTTGAGGCTCGCCTCCCGAAAGCTCACGAGCGTGCTAACAATCCTCCAGAGAACATGCTGACCATGTACAAAGATTCAGTCCTTCGCAGATCCTCCCAAACGGTATCGCTCTTATCAACACATTCGTGATACTGATGAAGGTCACTGGACATGAGATTGGTGGAGAATTTCGTGCGATTATTCCAGATTGCCCGTTCTCCAAGATCTTCTCTAGGAGATGGGTTCTACTACATATCTGCCAAGTCAAATATGGCCATGATTGACTCCCCCTCATCCTTGTACAGAAATAACTGGAAGGAGAAATTCTTTTTTTATCGGGACCAGCTGAATCTTTTGGGGTCCCCATGAAATGGGTTTGTGCACGGGGAGGAAGAGCCCTTGATAAGGATACGGTCGAAATCTCTTGCTTTCGAGGGCTGGGCTAAGAGCGTAGCCATGTTGATGAAGTCCAGCAAGTTGATACAAGCGAAGGGGCTGAAAAGGAATGAGGAAGTTTTGTTTAAATTTGGATTGTCGAGCCCTTTAGAAATGATTGACAATCCTCCAATGGAGATGATGGAGAGAGATGGTTAGATACTAGGCACTAACTTTGCTAACATTTAGCGTAGAATCCCTAACATTTTATTTGCTTTGTCACCTCAACGAGCGTCGCTCTGATGCACAGTTGTTTCCCATTTGCAGGCATAGAAATCTTGATGGCTAGTAATGCTGCTGAGAACTTGGCGGCCCTCCTGAATGCTCGAGTAGGGGTGGCACCCAACGCTCGTTCCTAATAGTAGACCCAGGTTTCCAGAAGTGCTCACAAGGGTAATCGAGGTGGAAGAGCAGATGGAGGAAGAGGCGGTCATGGCGAAGGTCGTGGGGCGGTCGAAGGTGGTCGAGGAGAGAATACCACAGGGTCATGCTCGGGTAGAGACGCTCGGGCCTCCGCAACCTCATCATCAGCTATAGTCCCAACTGGGGCTGAGGGAATGATTCAAAGTGGGCCCAACACTTCTCAGGGCTAACGCTCGGGAGCGACAACTGATGCTCAAAATGGGGTGCCCGTTCAGGCCTCGACGAAGAGGAAAAGATCCGGCAATTTCGTCCCCATTTTTGGTAGGGGGAAAGAGGTGGCAGTTGGGCACCCCGTGGAAGTTGTGAATGATGATACTTCTTCCTCCGAGGAAGAAGTATTTTGGAAATTCGAGAGCGTGGAAGATTTACACTATAGGAAGTCTTCCGAGGTGGGTCCTTGTACTTTTGAAAGACAGTCTTTCTTCATACGAGGCAGTGAGCAGCGGACGTACCATAAGGAGTTGTATAGTTAGCCTTCGAGCCTCATAGCAGCGGACGTAGGCTGAGCCCTGGTGTCGGTAAGCATTTATTTGTTAAATTGAAGGGTTAAGAAAACTTTCTTGGGCCTTCCTTACTTGAATTCCTTGGCTTTATACAAGAGATACTTCCCAGGGTAAGGCATTTGGAGAGGCATGCGAAGGTGTACGCAGAGCACAAGATAAAGTACAAAGCACTCTGGTGTAGGGCGGACCCCGGGACGTTGAAGGAGGACCTTCAATTGGCGCATGCTCAGCTATCCTCCCTTAATGTTAAGCACGCAAAGACGAAGAAGATTCTTACTGAACGGGAGAAAGAGTTAGTAGAGCTCCGAACGAAGTTCGATGAGGAGCATAAATCTTGGGAGGATAAAGAGAGAAAGTTTATCGAGGAGTCTGCCGAGCGTGCACGGCAGTTGGAGGGGGCCCAAAAAGAGGTGAATGATCTGAAGGCCGAAACTGTGGCAATAGAGGCGAGGGTGGCCTACGATTCAGTGTTGAAGTTCATACGCTCGAGGAAAATTTGATATAGCCGCCAACATCCACTGCTTCCATACCACGAGGGCTTTATTTTGGAAGGCCGTGGGCCAGTTGGTGAAGCTGGAGTTGGCTCCCTTCTCTGCTCATCAATGTAAGGAGTTAGACATGGCTCTTGATGAGAATCTCGAGCCTATTAGGGGAGTTGGAGAGCCTTCCTCTACTGTACCAAAGCCGAAATATGATGAGTTGGTCCAAACTCTTCAAAGAGAGTTCCTAGAGGCCAGTCTTCCCCAAGGGGTGCCCCCGGTGGTCGAGGAGGAAGACAATGGGGCGCTGCCTGAGGCTGAGGAAGGTCAAGGGTCTAATCCTTATGAGGGAAAACGTGAAGTTTGGCTCCAACTTCTTAGAAGCTCCTGACGAAGTTGCCTACTCCTGCTCCTACATTTTGAACTTTCTATATTTCTTAATTTCCTTTTGCTGTTCTAAACAATTTGAATTCTTAATTTCTCCATTTTCTTAAACTTGAAAGCTGATAGATCACTTGCTTTAATTCTGTCAAGCATTTGTAATATAATCTTGCTTTTTGTTGAATGAATGCTTCTCTTGCGCTGTTTTCATATGTTGTTGATGATTTCTGGAGTTTGCTGAATGTCTCTTAGATGTGTTGGTCTTCAATATGTTGATTACTTGCTTGCTTAGTTGATGTCTGATATGATGTAGAACTTGGTGATATTTCTTTGCTAATTTTGCCATTGCTGAATGATAAGGTAATGCATGTGGTTGCATGGGCTCGAGGATGTGTCCGCATGGGGATCACCCTAGCCAGTTAAAGTTGTATAAAAGATAGAGAATTTCAGAATGTAGAGAAAATGTGCTAAGTATGAGACACTTTCGAGTGTGATTGTCAGTAGAAGACTTGCTTAGTAGAAAATCCAAACTTAGAAATTATCTTAGAATTCGCTAAGTGTTAAGACAAATTATAATCCGTGGGAAGATTCAAGTGCGAACTAGAGCAAGCCCAGCTAGTCTACTTTCGAAATTTTGTTACTTATTGAGTCTGCTCGTTTCGGAGGGACTAAAGTCACATTATGTTATGCTTTTCGACGTGGAGTTTCCTCGACACGGAGTTAGCCTTAATGGCCCTAGTGAGAGTGGTACTTCTAAAATAAACTAAGTAAGAGATAACTTAATTAAGATGTAGAAAACATTTACATTCCATACTTGTATTTCTGTCAAAAGAACATACAGTGTGCCCCAAGGGGAATGATATAACACTTATACGTAAAATCTTCTAAGATTGCAAGCATTCCACAGTCGGGGGAGACACTCGCCTTGCAAGGTTTCTAGTAGATAGGTGCTGTTTGCTCGTACCTGTACTACTGTAACACCCCGCTCGTTCACACGTACAGGTACGCAATATGTGTGAGTTTAATTTCGTATTTTATTTGATTCCTTGTACTACTTGAACAATGTGAACTTAATTTCCCGAGCTTGCCT
>JBBMKE010000007.1:8531867-8544464 GCA_037834125.1 Lippia alba
GTTGGTTTGAGAATTCGCCTTTCATGCTTCCTGATTTAAGCTTTTATAATTTTTATGATACATCATTCACTCCCCCACTCTCATAGTTAGAAAGAGAGTTCTGACTGTGAGAGTAGCTTGATTATCGCGGCAAATCGACTTGGAACGTCTGGAGTACATGCCTGTTTATTCGGCAAAGTGTATCTGCTTGCCCGCAGGAATGAAACTAACAACTTTTGCAATCTAAGGTGGGATTTGAACCCGACTTTCCCAAGGGGTCGCTGAGACCTCTTCCCAAGGAGTTTCGCCACACTCCTTTCAAATATAGGTTTCCTCCGGAGGTAACATTTTAATTTTATTGCAATCATGCAATCAAGAAGCACTAATCTGACTCCTTCCGAGGGGGATGTTCCTTTTCCCCCTTAACGGGTACCCGAGGTGAAATATTTTTTCTAAATGCCGAAATCATCGGGCTTTGACCGAGAGGCTCTCATATCTCTTTTCAATTTGACATCTTTTTATTCTCAATGCCGGAATCATCGGGCTTTGCAAAATCGCATTACCATATTCATATATCATGTTATTTCACAATTTCATGCATTGTGCATATCCCAACACATCAAGCGTAATTGTTTCTAATATGCACATAAAACCATTTATTTATTCATAAGAATGCTTTATTTATTCGCAATAATGGTAAAGAAGAGAAATGAAATAAGCAATTTACTAGCTAGGTGGTAATGCATCCACCATTCCTGCTTATCTTTTCCAAGTGGAGCTTCTTCTAGTCACTCCAGGTGGGGTCACATTCCAGATTCTTCCCTAGGAAATATCTCCCACCCTTTTTCATGGTCCTTGCAAATTAGTTCATCGAGATATCCTTCTTGCACTAATATTTCAATCTCATCTCTGAGGTGGCGGCACTCATCTGTATCATGCCCGTTCATTGTGGAACTGACAAAATCTCCCCGAAGGTGCCTTGTGAGGGTCGTTCTCAGACCCTTTAGGCCAACTAATTAAACCTGAGTTTTGTATCTGCATCAAAGTTTGCGAGGGCGTAGTATGTAGTGTAGTGTACTGATCGAATCTGGGCCCTAACATCAACGGCTTCTCACGCACTTCAGCCCATCTGGGCCGTTTGAGCGATCCAGGGATATGTCTATCTTCTTTCCATTCTCTTCGTCTCTCGTTCATCTCTATACACTTATTCATCTCGACTTCTTCTGTATTCACCTCCTTTTCGGCGCGTGCTAAGAGTTCATCCCAACTCCAAACGGGGTCTCTGGCTAGCGATTTAGAGAGCTCTCCTCGTCGCAATGACTATATTGTTAGTTATGGGGTTTGCGATTTAGAGAGCTCACCTGCTTCCGCTTTTCTATCCTAGAGATGTATTATTATTATTATTATGATACATCAATGACTATGTTGTTAGTTATGGGGTTTGCAATTTCCACTTCTTTCACAACAAACACAACTAGTTTTGGTCGCATTTCTGGGGAGAGGAATTCTCTCCTAAAGCTGAAAGCAAGCTTTCAAGATCCTTTTAATAGATTGTCTTCATGGCACACCGACAGAGATTGCTGCACGTGGAGAGGTGTGGAGTGTGACGATAACACTGGTCATGTTGTCGGCCTTCGTCTCAAAAATACCCACCCAGTTTCTGAGAGGGGTTATTATGAAAATTGGTAATTGGCAAGTAATCATCTTGATTCCTCCTGGAGCTCAAGTATCTGAGCTATCTAGACCTGAGTGTGAACGACTTTCAGCTCAGTCCTATTCCTGCCTTTCTTGGATCAATGAAGCAACTACAACATCTCGATCTTTCACTTGCGAATTTTAGTGGTGTTGTTCCAGACAATCTTGGCAACCTTTCGATCTTGAGAGTATTTGATCTCAGTTGGGGAGGAAGAGACCTGTTTAGTTGATGATCTCACGTGGGCTTCAAACCTTTCATCCATGAAATATCTTGATATGGCTGGAGTGAACCTGAGTCGAGCAAAACATTTATCAGAGGTACTTTTCCAGATGCTTCCTTCTATACTTGTCTTGCGCTTAGCGTCTTACACTCAAATCAATAACACACATCTTCCCAATTCCTGTGTGAATTCTTCAACACTTAGTAATATCCAACACCTTGATTCGAGCGACAATTCATTTCATGGGGAATTTCCACACTTTCTCCATAATATGAATTCACTCAGAGTCCTTGATCTTTCTTATAATTATTATAACTCTTGTAGCCCTCAAGCCCTTCTTAGATTGAGAAATCTTGTCCATCTCAACCTTTTATATTCCTTTTGGACAAATGCCACTTGAAATCATTGAATTTGCGTTCTAATGAGTTTTACGGGAAGTTATCGGGAAGATTCTTTTGAAACTTATCCATGGGATATTGTTGGACTCATAAATTGGAGACACTTGATTTGAGTTATAACCAATTCAATGGTCATTTACCTCGGGAGATGAGTGAGTTGAAGCAACTAACTTTTCTCGATCTTTCAAGTAATGCGTTCACTGGTCCTATTGTTGCTTGATTATAATAATCTGAGTGGGGAAATTCCCATTTCGTTAGGGCAGTTGTCGGATCTTGAGAAGATTAACATAATTTCTAATTCCTTTTATGGCACAATACTTTCTGAGCTTCACTTTGCTAGGCACTCAAAGTTAGAAGATCTTTGGGCAGACTCCATCAATTTGAGTATGGCGTCTGATTGAGTGCCTCCTTTTCAACTGAAATGGCTTTCTTTGTGGTCTTGCACAATTAGAGGTGGTCAATTTCCTCAATGGCTTCGAACCCAAAAGACACTTAAGGAACTTGATTTGTGGAATTGTAGCATTTCAGGATCTCTTCCATAATGGCTTAATAACTTAAATTTGACAAATATAAATCTGTCCCAAAACATGATTAATAGTACAATACCAGAACTTCCTTCTTACTTGGAAGAGTTAGATATGTCCCACAACATGATCAATGGTTCAATACCAAAGCTACCTCCCTACTTGGCGTACTTAGATCTGTCCCTCAATTTGATAACAGGTTCAGTACCAAAGCTTCCTCACTACTTGGAATACTTAGATTTGTCCCTCAGTCTGATAACAGGTTCAATACCAAAGCTTCCTCCCTCATTGAGAGAGTTAGATATGTCCTGCAACATGATCAATGGTTCAATACCTAAGCTTCCTCCCTACTTGGAAAACTGTGAACTATCTTACAACCATATTGAGGGGCCAATTCCCAAATTTAGCTCCAACTTGTTTTCCTTGAGTCTGTCTGATAATATGATGGATGGTTCATTACCTGATTCATTATGCAAATTAAAACATCTATCTAATCTAGATCTCTCCAAAAATCAATTTTTTGGTCAAATTCCAGACTGCTTAGCAGCCATGCAAAATTTATTTATGTTGAGATTGTCATCTAATGCGCTCTCAGGGGTCATTCCGAATTCCATTGGAGAAGCTAGCCAGTTGCAGTGGTTAAGCTTGAGCGAAAACAGTTTAACAGGATCACTTCCCTCTACTTTGAAGAATTGCACATATTTGGAGGTGTTGGATGTTGGAGAAAACATGTTATCTGGAAATTTGCTGGATTGGATTAGCACTCATTTGCCTTATCTGAATGCTCTCAGACTCTGAAATTTCGTGTAATGGACCTTTCTAATAATAAGTTGACGGGGAACGTCTCATGCTGCTTTGGCAATTTTTTAAGCATGGTCAAGGAAGATCCCGATATGACTATTCGTGGGACCTTCGATTCTCTGAGCCCAGCCCCGCTTGAAGTTTTGAACTAAGTGATGAAAGGAATGGAGCTGGAGTACACCAGGACATTACAGGACCTAGTTAATTTAGATCTTTCAAGTAATAATTTGGTGGGAGAAATTCCTTGGGAGCTCGCAAATCTTTCTGGATTGAATGGTCTCAATTTGTCACACAATCGTCTCGTAGGAGAAATTCCTACAAACATTAGAGCTTTTAAACAATTGGAATCTCTTGATCTTTCAAGTAACAGTCTACATGGAGAAATTCCAGGGAGTTTGTCGGATTTGGATACTCTAGAATATTTGACCTTGTCCCACAACCATTTGTCAGGGCCGATTCCAACAGGGCGTCATTTCCAAACTCTTGATAATCCATCAAGTTATGAGGGTAATCCCGAACTCTGTGGGGCTCCATTGCCGAAGAAATGTCATGATGATGGAGTGACGAAATCCCCATATGTTGCTGAAAATGAAGGAGCAGATGAAGATGACAAAAATGAGAAGATAATCTTTTATGGAATTATTGCAAGTGGTTTCGCCTCTGGATTTTGGGGGATCATTGGGGTTCTGGTACTCAAAAGGAGCTGGAGGTTTGCCTTTTTCCAGTTTGCCGAAGACATGATACCCAAGATGCTGGGCTTGTAAATTGTGTTCATGAGTTTACATATGCAATGAATACGTTGGGCTCAACTTGACTCGTCTGCATCCGTTTTGCTGATATGTAATAAACTGTGGTAGTATTTTTATAAGTGCAGTAATATTTTAGTTTTTCTCTGTAGTTTGTGTTGTATTTTGTATTTATGTATGCTTTGTCCTTCTCTTAATAATATCATATATTTTGTGGGGAGGCGGTGCGAGAACATTTGCTATTTTGAGACACATTATTTAAGAACATACTCAATAGTGTAGGTCACCAAGTAATATGATCAGGTTTTGATTTGTTTTCAACACTTTGGAAATAATTAATTGAAAAGAAATACTTAAACCCCCTAAAGTATAGTTATATGTCCACAAAAACACATAATTTTAAGATTTTGCAAATGTAAGTCCCTAATTTGTGAAATCATAAAATTAGGGGACAATTTTCAGCTGGAAATCTTTTTTCTAGCCTGAGTTGCTGAGTTGGCGGCCGGAGATACATATTGGCAAACATGTTGGATAATTTTGCCAACTTGGAAACTTTAAAAGAAAAATAGAAGAAAAGGATTCCACATGTATCGTCAACATCAAGTTAGATCTTTCTCCATCAAACTCGTTTTCCTAAGAGTTTCAAATGTGCACAACAGAAGAACTCCCACCTCACTACCACATAACCAATGGCCTCCAACCCCACCTCATGACGCCCCTGAAGAAAGCTCTCAATGGAGCCTGACCCTCGTTTCCTCTAACATTGGGCGGTGGCGGGGGCAACACTTTCCCAGCGGTGGTGCTCCTCATCACTAGCGCTGCCGAGTTGTCCATGATCTCTTACAACTGGATTAATGAGCCCGGGTCCGAGTACCCTTTTAGAAGTATAGATTTTAGGGGAAATGAGAGTGATAATTGCAGAGTCTGACGAAGAGATGGTGGGCTCAGGAGTAAAAAAGCAGTTGTGATCAACTTTTTTCATTTGTTTTCTCATTTTTCTTGATTTCTAATATGAATCACATGGCTTTTGAAGTTCTTGAGTTTCTCTAAACGGTTCACTTTTTTTTTTCTTTTTTTTTCCCCCTTTGGATTTTCTGATGCTGAATCTAAATTGGTCTGATTTATTGCTTTTTGATAGAGATAAGTTGGGGGTGGGAATGAGTGTAAAGTTGGAGATGACAATGGTAACTTGTGAGTGTTGGTTAGAACTTAGCGAAGTTAATGTCATGTGGCCTCTGGGTTGTGAGATTTTCGGCGTATAGAGAATCGGAGACAGAGGAATGGTAGTGGAGGTGGGGGCGCCAGAGCCATGGAGGAGGATTCTCTGTCATCTGTGGATTATTATTATTTTTTTCCAAGTTGGCAAAATTATCCAACATGTCCCTCCGGGCTGCCAACTCAGCAACTCGGGCCAAGAAAAAAAAATTCTAATTGAAAATTGTTCTCTAATTTCATGATTTAAAAAATTAGAAACTTGTATTTGCAAACTCAAAAACCTATGTCCTGCAAGTTGAATATATCTGGTGGATTAAATGAACAATTTTCCCTAACATATATTTCAATTAATTCTTAAAATCCATTCCATTAACTTTTCATTCCAAAAAGAAAAGGGGAAAAAAACCCTAACAACTAAACTTTAGTTTTGAGTTATCCTCAGTTTACATTTATATACTTAATTGATTATTAAATTTCTAATAACATAATATACTTTAAGTGTTCTAAACTTATTTTGGTGTGATTAGGAAATTAAACTTTTGTTAAACAACAGATTTTTTAAAATCTTCAGAGGCATACATTAAAATATTGAAGTATTTTCTTGAAAATTTTAGTCCTTTAAAATATACTCTTTTTAAAGGTATATAAAATGATCAAAGTACAAAATCTTCGCAAATTAATTAATTTTGATAGAAAAATATATTTTATATATAAATTGCATATGTATGTACGATTAATTGTTCAATTAGATATTAAAAATATTAATATAAAGTAATCAAGGGTAATTTTGTACTAAAAATAGGTAAAAGTTCAGGATTTTATATTTTGAATGACAAATAATTTCACTAGTCTTTTTTGAAAAATTTTCCTAAATAATTTACTTAACTGATTATTTTAATTATCATAAACTTAATATCTAAGAATTCAAAACTACGCACTTATATACATATGATGTTGTAATTAACAAATGTTTATAATATTGTAATTTGTAAAAATCCACAAAATAAAATTAAGCACAAATATTTAATATAAAAGTATTGTTTGCCTCAAAGGCTTGCCCCAATAGTGAGCCTAACTATCTTTTGGGCCTGAAATTATTACTTGCTTCCCGCTGGATAACCTCTGAGGTCTGGACACGTCCATTTCAATGTTTTATCTATTTCAGGAGTAGTGTACGGACAATAAGACTTTCATTCGTAGATTGAGTTACCTTCCGCAGCAGAGGCCAGATTACCCTATTGATAACTTCAGCCGGACAAGAATTGGACGTGAAAATGCCATCAAAATACTCTAGCACCACTTCACCACCATCTCTGGGCGTTCAACTCCGTTATTTTCCAGAACTCTGCTAATTCTGTTCTTTTTCTCTCGGTTTTTATTCCGGGCAAAAAGTTTCTTGTATTACCATCACCATCGTGTAACCAATGGGCTTTAGCTCGCCAGCACCACCAGATCTCCTCCCTCATGTACCATTCCAAAATTTCTGATCTTAATTTCTCTTCCAATTGTTTGCCAGCTCGCTACGTAACAGAATCTAAAAGTGTGGAAAATATTTTCATTCTTCAAAACTGAAACTTTACATACACGTGTATGGTTTATATACGCAGCTAAGGAAAAATAAATATCTACGTTGGGTACATCTAAACCGTCCACGTGTCAAGCATCAACCATACCCTGAGCTAAGTAACAAACTTAAAACTAATGATAGCTGTAACATTCCATTGGCTTGAATATTAAGCTGCATTTTGGCGCCAAACACAAAACGCCCTCCTCAAGTTGGAAAGAAGATATTTTTGATCTCCAACTTGTCCATGAGACTTCGTAACAATGGTGCAGGAAGAGGCTTTGTAAACATATCAGCTATTTGATGAGAAGAACGAATAGGAAGCAACTTCAAGAACCCTGTGGCTACTTTGTCTCTTACAAAATGGCAATCCACTTCGATGTGCTTCGTACGTTCATGAAAGAGTGAATTCTCAGCAAGGTGTAGTGCGGCAGTGTTGTCACAAAAAAGAATAGTAGGCTCATCAAGAGGGACTTGAAGATCTTTCAATAGTTGAGACAGCCAAACAAGCTCACTAGTTGCCATAGCTAAGGCTCTATATTCAGCTTCCGCTGAAGACCTAGAAACCACTGACTGCTTCTTGGACTTCCAAGAAATAAGAGATGATCCCAAGAAAGCACAAAAACCTGTAGTTGATCTATGCGTATCTTGATATGCAGCCCAATCAGCATCAACAAAAGCCTTTAACTTGAGATCAGAATCAACTGGAGAGAAGATACCCTGCCCTGGGGTTCCTTTCAAATATCTAAGCAGGTGGTGGACAACATCTAAGTGAATGATCCTTAGCTTGGAAACAAACTAGCTAAGCTTATTTACAGCAAAACAAATATCAGGCTGAGATAGAGTGAGGTATAGTAATTTGCCTATAAGCTGTCTATAAACACTGACATCAGCTAAAGGTGCACCATCAAATGAGTTCAACTTTATATTTGAATCCATAGGTGTATGGCTTGGTTTGGAACCAAGATAACCTGAATCTTCTAGTAACTGCAGTGTGTATTTCCTTTGGCATAGCATAATACCAGCTCTAGACTTGGCAATCTCCAAGCCTAAAAAATATTTCATGGAACCAAGGTCTTTTAACTTGAATTGTGTATGCAAGAACTTCTTTAATTCACTGATAAGAGCTGTATTTGGACCAGTGATGACAATGTCATCAACATATACTACTAAAGCAATGAAGTTGGTTCCAGATCCTTTGGTGAACAAAGAATAATCAGCCTTAGACGGTGTAAACCCATACTTAGTAAGTGAACTGGAAAACTTAGCATACCACTGACGAGATGCCTGTTTCAATCCATAAATAGATTTGTTGAGCTTACAAACCAGCTTACCATTGAGAGAGGATGAAGCTTGGCAATATGTAACCTTGTGGCAGTTCCATGTAGACATCCTCAAAGAGATCCCCATTGAGAACTGCATTATTAATATCTAACTGAGCTAACTCCCATCCATTTTCACTAGCAAGAGCCAAGAGAGTCTTCACAGTTACTAGTTTAGCAACTGGAGAGTATGTTTCCATAAAATCAACACCCTCTAACTGACTAAAACCTTTAGCCACTAATCTGGCTTTATGTCTCTCTAAACTTCCATCAGCATTGAACTTATTCTTGAACACCCACTTACAACCAATGGTGTGAGCTGTGGGTGGCAAAGAAACTACATTCCAAGTATTATTTGATTCCATGGCAATCAACTCATCCTGCATTGCTTTTCTCCATTTAGGACTTTGAGAAGCAATTTGATAGTTTGGTGGTTCACAATGTGTGGTAATGTTAAGAGTGAAAGCTCTAAGTAGGGAGAGAGCTTGTCATAAGATAAATGAGAGCTAAGAGGGTATGGAACTGTATCTGGAATGGAAATGGACTCATGCAGCAGATTACAATGGTAATCTGTCAAGTAAGAGGGTTGCCTAATAGCTCTACCAGATCTTCTAGGGGTAATAGGGTTGACAGGAAGAGTGGTATGTGTAGGGGAAGTAATTGATTCTGAATAATCAGTAGAAGCAGCTGGCATTGGAAGTGTGATTTTCAAATCATCAATGGGAATAAGGTGAGATGCTAGATTATTATGAAAAGGGAACACTAACTCTTAGAAGATGACATCTCTGGACACAAATATTTCTTTAGTGTCAAGATCTAACAGTTTGTATCCTTTAACTCCGGGAGGGTACCCTAAAAACACAGAGGGTCTTACTCTTGGTGAAAATTTGTGCCCATGGAAGAAAGTGTGAAAGCATATGCTAAGCACCAAATACCCTCAAAGATTGATAATCAAAAGCCTGTTTATAAAGCAAATCAAAGGGAGACTTGGACTCAAGATGAACAGAAGGTGTTCTGTTGATCAAATATACAACTGTAAGTAAGCACTCAGTCCAATAAACCAAAGGAACCCTGAATTGGAAGTAAAGGGCTCTAGCAACATTCAACAAGTGTTGATGTTTCCTGTCTGCTACTGCATTTTGTTGAGGAGTCTCAACACAAGTATATTGGTGAAGAACTCCATGAGCTTTGAAAAATTCAGTGAAGCTAACTTCAGGTGCATTTCTGATCTAAAAGATTTGATGCCTGCATTAAACTGAGTTTTGATCATCTTGAAAAACTGTGGTATCACATGCAAGACATCTGACTTCCCTTTGAGCAAAAAAATCCAAGTAAACCTTATGTGATCGTCTACTATGGTAAGGAAGTACTTACGTGGATTAGATGGAGCATGGTTGAAAGGTCCCCATATATCAACATGGATCAAATCAAAAGGCTGAGAACATTTATGATTGCCTGTAGGAAAAAAGAGTCTATTTTGTTTGGCCAAAGGACAAACTGTACAGTGAGAAATCTTTGACTTATTAAATGTAAATCCCAAATCATGCTGTAATTGTTCAAGTGTGGGAAATGAGAGATGTCCCAATCTATTATGCCAAACATCTACTGTAACAGTATTAACTGAATGATTAGAAGTATGGAAACTGGGAAAATAAGTTGCAGCTTCAAACACATACAATCCAGCCCTGAGGTCAGCCTTGCAAATCATCATTTGCAAATGTAAATCCTGAATTATGCACTGATTTGCCTAAAAGGAAACAGAAACTGGTGAAGAGCATAACATATTACTCAAAGAGATCAAGTTGAATCTGAATGTTGGCACATAGAGAACATCATGAAGACTAATACTAGGATGCAAGCAAATAGTCCCTTTGTGAGTAACTGGAATTGAAGAACCGTCAGGCAAAAGGACCTTAACATCAGAGACAACTTTAATGTTATTAAAAAATGACCAAACACTGCATATGTGTCTACTTGCCCTAGAGTCAATTATCCATGCAGATTTACTAATATCCACAAAATTAAACACTGACATGGACATACGTAAAGCAATCTGCTGAGAAGAAGAGGCCTCAGCTGCATTCACTGTGGCACTTTGAGTCATCTGTGGTAACAAATTGAGCTGTGCTGACAACATAGAAATTAAATGCTGATATTGTTGGTCAGCAAGTGTTGGAACAACAGAAGGTGCCTCTGAAACAGAAGACAAGGATGATGATGATACAGAAGAAGTAGAACCAGAGGCATCCACATGATTTACCACAGCATGTGAATTAGATGGTTGATGAATAGATGGGGAAAACCGTGGCTTAAGGTAACCAGGGGGATAACCATACAAGATATAGCATCTATCCACAGTGTGATTGGTTCCATGACAGTGTGTACATTCAATTTTGGCTTTACCCCTACCAGAATTATAATCTCTCCCCATACTAGGACCACGGCCAGATGGAGATGGAAAACGAGGAGAATCACGACCATAAGCAGGTGAATGACCACGCATAGCAAACACCAGAGGCGATGAAGATGAGTTAGACACAGAACCTAAACCACGTTGACGCTCCTCTTGGCTAACTAAAGCAAAAACTTTGCTCATATTCGGCAACGGATCCATCATGAGAATCTGACGTCTAATAGCAGCATAGGACTCAGTTAATCCCATTAAAAATGCCATAACATACTCTGATTGATAATAAAGGCATAAATCTCCGAGTAGCGATTACAGGTGCACACTAGACGATAGTTAGACAACTCCTCCCAAACTGTCTTAAGCTTAGTGAAGTAAGTACTTACAGAAGAGATTGCCGTAACTGGAAAATCCGTGGACAGAAGAGATTGCCGTAACTGGAAAATTCGTGGACCATTCGCCTGCTGAAACCGGTCACGGAGATCCAACCAAATATCACGCGACGTATCGGAAAACAAAATCGAAGCAACAATCTCGTTGCTAACTGAGTGGATGATCCACGAAATGACGACGTGGTTGTTACGAATCCACACTAGCCGGCGAGCTTCAGAGTTAGCAGTAGTTGGAGCAGTGATAGATCCATCGATGAATCCCTGTTTATTCTTCGTGGAAAGTGCGATAATCATCGAACGGCTCCAGGTATTGTAATTCTCTCCAGTCAATTGCTGAGAAACAAGGAATATATTCAGATGCTCCGTCGAAGGCAGGTAGAAAGGATCGTCGGGAGAAATCGGAGCCATAGAGGAAGATTCACCAGAGGACATGGCAAAAAATCAGTGAAAAACAACAGTAATCAGAAAAATCGCTGGAAAAAGTGAAACAATCGCCGGAAAATAGAAGCAAAATGGCGGAATCACAGGTTTACTCCTGATACCATAATAGAATCTAAAAGTGTGGAAAATATTTTCATTCTTCAAAACTGAAACTTTACATACACGTGTATGGTTTATATACAAAGCAGCTAAGGGAAAATAAATATCTACTTGGGTACATCTAAACCGTCCACGTGTCAAGCATCAACCATACCCTGAGCTAAGTAACAAACTTAAAACTAATGACAGCTGTAACATTCCATTGGCTTGAAGATTAAGCTGCATTTTGGCACCAAACACAAAACTACGTACTGAGATTCGACCCTTTCTCAGATTATTAAGCTGGTCGTCGATCTGTTTTATTCTTTTCTGCTTTCCAAGAAATTAACCCGGCATGCACTCTTCAATCCTGCACCACGCCCTCGAGGCTTTACTCAACCAATCGCCCGTCGACCATTGCTCTTTGACTACCTTTGACATTCCTCATCTCTTAGCCACGCCACCTTAAATTTGAACATCGGCAAAAATCTCTCCCTCGGTTCACTTTGTCCAGGTAATAAGAACTTATAGATGGTGAGAAGCTGCTGAGTTTAAGTGTGTTAACGAATGAGATTTTTCCAAGCACCATTACAAATAGCTCTGTCAAGACGTCCGGTTATTTCTGATTATTTGTCCAAGTGTATGAAAAACTTTTTTGATAAGCATATATTTATTTATTTATTATGGATCGAGCATCTGAATTATTTTGCAATTCATGTTTAAATTCAATTTTTTTTTTTAATAAATTCTCGATTGCAAATTTTTCTAGATTAAGTGGGTATTTATAATTTAGTACCTCAATTATGACACTTCA
>JBBMKE010000007.1:8570658-8581873 GCA_037834125.1 Lippia alba
GAAAAACTTTCAGACAGAATCTCAACCTCTTGTGAATCATCCGAATTCATCTTTGATAAGTTGGCCTGTGTTCTTGTGTCGATGTACTTCCGTCTAACATTACCAATGTTACCATCTGCGGTCCAAGTCATATCATACACAGACGACACATCCCAAAGTAATTACAACCATGTTTTCTTTCGAAGATGACCCATTTAAAAATATACAGCATTATCATAAACATATGAATTACCAAATTTGACGAAACTATACGGTGTCGTAATTCTCTCAGTCAGCCCCACATCAAACTTGCTAATAAACTCCTTGTGCAAATCTTGTAAATAATGGAAAGCAAGCTTTCTTGGATACATTGCATCACAGAGTGCCATGAAGCAGACCCCATTCTCAACCATGTAACTGAAAAACAAAACACCCAAGAAAAGGACAATGATAAATCTGTGAGATCCCATGTCCCATGATTGAAAATTTGAAATGTACATAAATGCTGAACCCAGAAAAATAAATTAACCAAAAGACATCTCCATGAATTTATACCAACTCTACCTTAGCTTGTATCCTAATTGCACTTTTTTACTCATCCAAGATTCACAAGCATCTGATATTGTTAGAGCTTCAATATCCATAATGGGCTACGTAGTCCCATAAGACGAGTAAAAATCTCTATCACACACCACAAAGATCATACAACCAAAGAAACCTTTCTACAAAATCACAACACCTCTGGCTAAAATCTAAATTTACCCTTTCTCTCATCAAGCTTTGCATACACCAATATAACGATGTTATTAGTTCTTCAAAATCCCATGATTGGACTACAAATTTCTGAAAGTATACTCAAGTTTCACACACACATACATACGGGGAATAAAGTTAAACAATCTGGGCATTGATAAATGAGCAACATTAAACAAAAAAGTAGAGAAACAAATCGAAAAAAGCATACTTGAAGCAATGATGATCCAAGACAACAGTCATTTTGGAAGGTGGCAAGGCCCCTCTTGAGATTTCTTTGAGCAAGAACTCCCCTTGTTGCTTGTAAGCAGAGAAGTTATCAATTTCATCATTCACATATCTTGGACCTTGGGCTAAAGGCAGCCCATCACTCACTCTGCCAACTATTGTAAGCTTCAACATTATCTTTCTTTCACTAATAATAGTAACAAAAACTCAAATATGTTTAATTTATCCAACGCGGATGTTTGAAAATGAGAAGGGTTTTTCACTTTTTCTTCTTTTGGTTGGTAAAGATTGAATTTTTATGACTGTTCCGATTAAATGAATGGAGGAGGAGAATTTATGGGAAACATCAAATGGCGTACGAGGTTAATTATGGGAAATAATTAGGACCGTATCAAGAAAAGGAGGAACTTGGCGACTAAGTTATTCCTTCTGTGTCTTAATAAACGATCTTACGCGGTGCAGCAAAGCAAATGTTTGAGGGCCCCAGTGCTAAAAAGTGAAAATATTGGGGTCTTTTCCGAAAGTGATGGGAAATAGGTTTGTCTGTGTAAAGAGGTCCAATTTTTTCAAATTTTGTATTAAGTTTAAATCATTTATTTTATTTCTATTTTTATCAAAAAGATAAAACGGGACTATTAAAAGTCGGCCCAGTATGGGCCTCTCGACCCAAAAACAAAAAAAGGGTAACTGTAAATAAACAGACCTAGCCCATTACTATTAAACAAGGACCCAATTACCCGTTCCAAGAGTATTAATACTTTCCAGAAGTTTTTTTTTTTTTTTTTCGTCTACGCCCCCTAAAAAGTTGCATAATTAAAATATAAAACGCATATAAGATTAGATAAAATTCCGATTAGACGAAAATATTAGAAACTCCGCCCCTACGATTTTAAAAATGACAAATTGCTCTATTAGGGTTTAGTTAATATTACGAGTAAATTGATCATTTTACCAGAATTTAATATTTAAAAAAAAAAGTATCGGCAAGATATTCAAATCAAATTTAATTTTAAAATTTCTTTAAAATTGAATTAATTTTTAAAATATTTTAAACTTAGTTTTTATCTTTAAATTAAGAGTCTATTTGTCCATTAATTGATTTAAACCACAAAGAAATAAGGTTATTTGTAATTTCCATAACTCATAAGGGTAGAATTTGTTACATTAATTTTCATCTAAGGTATGAGTTGTAATTATGTAATTTAGTGGGGTGTGTTTTCTTTCAAGAATCATATATATTTGACTATTAAGTGGTGTAACTTAACAATTCGACATCATATTAGTTTAATAAGAAGTTTCGTGTTCAACTCAAGTTTACACAATATATTATTCAGTACAAAATTGGACTATAGACATACACGATTAATCTCAACTTCATTGTAACCTTTTTCTTTTTTTCTGTTTTCTAATTATTTAGAATTCAAGCAATAAGTAATACTTTCTTCAAGGATTTCTTTAATAAGTAGGTTTCTAACACATAACTTCTTAGAAAATTAAATAAAGTCCGCTACTTATAATCCGAATAGAGCAAAATCCATGGGTGGTTTGTAACTAGTAATAATAAGGAATTTCTATCGGTCAATTTTTTATCCATTCGGGTACTTAAGCAAACATACAAAGAAATATATTTGATATGTGCATGAATTATTTGATATGTGCATGAATTATTTTTTTTACCAAAAATATATATGCGTATGAATTATTTATATAATTATTAATATTTATCCTAAGCTCAAGTCTAAGGCCCATACTTTTTCAAGCACTATTACAGTTCAAGTAATTCACACCTTTTATATTAAAATTGTACCTATCCTAAAAGTAAAATTGTAACACTTGACATATTTGGTACATACCTAATATCAACTACTATGAATACCCGAGAGCATACTTGGAGAAAGGGGACTTGAAGACTCGTATGTTATTTGATTCATAAACTCTCTATTTTCCTTATTAAAGTGACTCTCAATATGTCCAATTGATAGTGATTTGTGCGTCTAGTTCATAGGAATATTTGTTGGCTTCATTCAACAACTTTTTAAGGTACTTTGTTAAGCAATTTATGCTACGATATTATTCGTCATATCAATAATTAATGTGTCAATAAATCGATAATTTCCTATAAATAATAATTAATCATGATTTTAAAAATCATGAACATCAAGACTTTACCATAACCTAAGTGTTAATATTACGCTAATTAAACAAGTAAGAAAGAGTAAGATATAATGAATTAGACTTTTTTACTTGATTTAATTTTACATAATTTTGCATTAATTTGGTGATATTAGGTTATTTGATTTGGACTACTTAATCATTAGCCCACATTAAGCCCACTACTATTCATTAATTAACCTTTTATGATATTACAATTTCTCAAAGATAAATGTAATCTAACATATTTACCACATTACTGACTACGACTTCATTAAAAAAATTTCTACAAACTCAAATATGAAATATAACATTGTATGTTGTTAACTAACTTGATCTTTAGTTAATATATCTAATAAAAAATAACCATAAAAAATATCTTTCATAACCAACATTTCCAAATAATATTCATATGCAAAATTGGTGTCATGTATCATTTTGTAGTAAGTTTTCAAAAGAACTTACTCGCACATTAGATATTAATTAAATAACAGTGATAAAGAGTCACATTTTGACATTTGATGATGTACATGGATCATGTTTTACAGGCCAATGATGATTTAATGATATAAAGCATTATGGATCCATTAAGTTTCTCCCAAGCATGTTACATGAGTTACAACTTATATGTAACACGCTGGTTATGAACACGAATATGGAGATATATACGCATCACATATATAATTTAAAAATAAATATAATATATTTTAAATATGATATATAAATATGAATTTTTTTAAAATATCATAAAAAAGACGTTTGTCACGGTACCACTAACTAAAATTATATTTTTAAAAATATTATATGTAAAGTTTAGTTTCACCAGTCGGATCATTATGTAATATTTACTTTTAGTAGTCATCCTCTTCAAATGTTTTTATAATACAATTTTCATATGATTCAAACATTTATTTATTTATTTATTTTTTTTTGGTAATACAGGAACAAAACAGAGACTAGCTCAACAAATCTCCCAAGCTCTCCTCAAGAAGGAGACGTTGCATCCCTTCAGGTGGCTCGCTCCAAACTCGGCAGCTCTCAGTAATTCCATGGCCTAGCTTGGCCAGTAGATCCGCAAGTTCATTGTCTTCTCTATATGTGTGTTTCAACACCGTTTGCCACGGACGTCTCAAAAGCGATCTACAATCTTCAATGATGTACCCCAACGGGTGATATCGGGTATTAGTCGTAGTGACAAGCTGAACAACCACTTTGGAATCAATCTCAATCTCCAATTTATCCACCCGATGATTCCAAGCCAGACGCAGCCCTTCCCTTAGCCCAAGTAACTCGGAAATAGTTATCGAATTTCGTCTAAGATTCATAGCGAACCCCATGACCCAATTTCCCTTATCATCCCGGAGCATGCCACCAGCTACGGCCGCTCCATTTGTAGTTAGCACACTACGATCCGTATTTAATTTATACCAAGAAGTCTATGGGAATTTCCACTTGATAGCTGATCTATCCCTTCCTTTCGCATGGTTTGCCTTATTCTGAATTTTTGCCAAATCGCTACATAGGCCCCGTATCTTGTTGATTGTTAGCCGTACCGCTTCCTATTTTTGTTGAAAGACCCAAGAGTTCCTCGATTTCCAAATTTCCCAAACATTACAGACAAAAATGTTGGCCCAATTCTCATTGCCAACCGCAACACCCCTCACATTCAGTTTTAAGCTTTCTTCTAGCCAATTGTTAGCATCCACCCCCGCAAACCTGGACCAATCTGTTGGTGACACAATGATATCCCAGATTTTGCGAGCATGAATACAATCCCGTAGAACATGGATAACGTCTTCCCTTCCCAAGTTGCATCTAGTGCATCGATCGTTGCTCGCAAATCCCTATCAAAGCGGAGTGAGTTTGTCAAAAGTTTGTTGTGTTGACATAACCAAAGAAAAGAATTTAATTTTTTGAGGCCAAGCTCCCTCCCATATCCATTTCCAGTTCTTACTATTCTCACCTTGGCTTGGCTCAAGCAAGGACTTGAAAGCTGAATTACAAGAGAACACTCCCGAAGGGTTAGTTTTCCAAATCAAAGTGTCTCTGTTTGTGCGGTTCAAAGGGAGTGGCGTGGCCTTAATCAGTTCAATCACATCTGGTGGTAGTTTAGTTTTGATAGAGTCTAAATTCCAAACCCCTCCTTGCCCCATAACATCTGCAACTGTTAAGTTCACCTCACTAATGTCAATGCTATCCTCCAAACTCTCACAAATCTTTCTGTTTCCAAGCCACCTATCAAACGCGAGACATTACGGCCATTCCCAATTCGCCACCCCAGATTATATTCCAAGCCTTTAATGCTTCTTGAAACCCCTTTCCAAAGTCTTGATGCATTGTCTTTGGGGGTATGTCTGAGTAAGTTTTGGTCTTTGAGGTATTTGGCCCGAAATACCTTACTCCACAGATTGTCCTCTCCATTCAACATTCTTCATCCAACTTTTGCCATCAACGCCATATTCATTTTCCTCGTCTCTTTGATGCCGAGACCTCCATCTTGTTTCTGTCGGAGAACTTTATCCCATCCCACTAAGTGAACTTTCCGTACCGTGTCATCCGATCCCCACAAAAAATTCCGGTTCAATTGATCAAGACGATCGCAAGCATGTGTAGGAAGGCACGTTGATTGCATCGTGTAGACCGGAATGGCGGATGTAACCGCTTGTACTAAAGTAGCTCTGCCAGCAAGGTTTAGAGTATTACGCTTCCAAGCAGATAATCTTTGTTGCACCTTATCCAAAATTCCAGAAAAGAAATCCTCAAACACCGGCCGTGTTGTATGTTCACTCCCAAATATTTACCAATATTATCGGTCGCTTCGATTCCAAGAACATCAACAATCTGCAATCTAGTATTCGAATTTGTTTTAGGAGAAAAAAAAGGTTCTAGATTTGCTTAGACTAATAGTTAGTCCAGAAGCTGAACAAAACTCCTTGAGAATTTCTTTAATTTTACTAGCATTACTCAACGTAGCCTTTGCTAAAAGAATTATATCATCCATAAAGAAAATGTGCGACATCTCCGGGCCTCTTCGACAAACCTTCACAGCTTTCCATTGATTGGTAGTAACCGCTTCCTCGATCATATACGCCAATTGTTCCATACATAAAACAAACAAATACGGGGATAGTGGATCTCCTTGTCGTAGTCCGTAACTCGTATCAATACTAGCAAGCGGTTCCCCATTCCAAAGAATTCGTGGCTTGATGCACGTGACAGCTGCCATGATCAGTTGAATCGCATTGGGAGGAAAGTTGAAGAAGAATAAGGTTTGCTCGAGGAATTTCCAGTTAACCTTATCGTACGCCTTCTCCAAATCTAACTTGATGATCATTCCCCCCGTTTCACTTTTGAATTGGCTGAAAGAATGTACAAGCTCCTGAAGCAGAATAATGTTGTCGTGACTATTTCTACCCGGGATAAAGCTGGATTGGTTAGGCCCAATAAGTTCCCTAATGAACGGCTTGAGTCGTAAAACCACGATTTTTGTGATTATTTTATACAACACATTACACAAAGCAATTGGTCGAAAATCTCCAATAATTGTGGGATGTGGGACTTTTGGAATGAGGCAAATGAAGGATTGGCCAACACTATCCGGAATATGCCCTTTCTCAAAGCATTCGCTCACAAGCCTTAACACCGAGCCCCTAATCGTATTCCAATATTCTTGAAAGAAGAAGGCTTGGATGCCGTCGGGACTAGGCGCTTTATGGGGGCTAAGACTTGAAATTGCTTGCTGAACTTTCGTTTCTGAAATCTCCTTGTGTAAAGCAAGCCAAGCCCTTTCACTCAGAACTCTTTATTGTCTTCCTTTAGGAATTGCTAGGGGATCCGCTGCCGCTGAGGCATTCAAGAGAGTAGTATAGTAGTTGTAGACATGGTTCCGAATAGTACCCTCGTCATACTTCCATTCCCCCCCCCCCCAACCAATACACAAGGCTTTGATCTTGTTCCGTCGTCTACGGCAGATGGTAGACACATGGAAAAACTTTGTGTTTTTGTCCCCGAATTGAAGCCATTGAACCCGAGACTTTTGAAACCAAAGGAGTTCTTCTTGTTCCAAGATACGATTATACTCTTGAACTAGTTCCTTCTCCAACTTATGAAGATACCGTATCTCTCTTTCCGCAAGTTTGGCTTGGATCCCCTTAATTCTGGCCGTGATCCGCCTCTTTCTGAAAGTAATATTCCCAAACACCATCTTATTCCACGCCTTGAACTCCGTGGGGATTGTCTTGATAGCTTCAATAATATTTGGCTTCTCATCCCAAATCCGTTTGACAAGCTCCGCACAACTAGGATCTGTTGTCCAAGCGAGCTCAAAGCGGAATGGGCGGGATGTAGGCGACATCCCTAATCCATCGCACAAAGTAATAATAGGGTGGTGATCTGAGTGGAGTCGGGGTAAATGAAGAACAGCGGCCTCCGGGAACTGCAATCTCCAATCAATATTAGCCATGGCGCGGTCCAACCTTGCCCTAATAACCTCTTCCGGGTCCTGATTATTTGTCCAAGTAAACAGGGGTCCATGGAAGCCAAGGTCCACCAAGTTACAATCTCTCATCCCCTCACTTAGCCTGCGACACCGATTCCACCCCACCGTTCGCCCCCCACTCTTCTCTTCCATGCCGGCGATGTCGTTAAAATCTCCAATGAGGAGCCAGGGTCTGTTTATGCCTTCATCACTGCCCTAAGGGAGCTCCAAAGTTCATCTTTTTTCTCGTTGTTTGGATTCGCATAAATACCAGAGCATAACCACCCTTCCTCCAGCCGCGGCCCTAAAATTGCATGGATAACATCTGCCTGGATTAAATAGGGTTGGACCTCAATGTTATTCGCATCCCAGAGTAACCAGATCCCTCCTTCACGCCCTATCGTCGGTGCACGAACAACGTTAGGAAAACCCAACGAGGTCGAGATTTGAGCTGCTCTCTCATTTGAGACTTTCGTCTCCAAAACATACACCACATCAGGACGATGAGTGTTCATGAGTTCTCGAAAATGCCTTCTAAAAACAGGCCCTCCCGCCCCTTGACAATTCCATGATAAGACCTTCATGGGTAATCGATTAAAAGAGTGAGGGGTTACCGGATGATCAGGAGGCGTTCCTTCCCAAATCTCCCGTAGCTGATTCAATAGAATCTGAGTCAATCACCATTGCCGATCCTCCTCCACATTGCTCAGGATCATTCTCTCTTCGCACACTCTTGGAGGAAGAATTTGTTGCCGGACCGACGTCACCGATACTTGTATTTGCCAAAACAGTGGACTTATCTCCATTGTCAAAACATATGGTATCCCCAGATTCACCGTTGATTCCCACATCGGGCTGTCCATCCGGTTCTTTATCAACACCAACTCTGCTCTCGGGGACACACGAAATGTTGGAGGGGATGATATTGTTGGAGGGGGAAGTTTATAGTTGTTGAGCTTCTGGGTTTGGTTTGAGAAGACGTTAGCGGCGCCTTTTTCTGTGTAGGGGACTGAGTTCTGTTGTCCCTTAGTAGTAGAATCAACTTTAAGTCCAACTGAAATACCCACTAGCTTAGAGTTTGATTTACCATTTCTTTTGGTTTGACTTGTACTAGGCCCTTTGCTAGGTTGGTAGGTAGCCGCTGCTGTATCTGGCGGGATTTGATTGGCCGAAATGGCTGAAACTGGCCTTTTGAAGGGGTTCCTGCTGTGTTGTGCTGAGAATTTCAAATTTGTTTCCATTTGTGGTGGTCTTAGCCTGCTGCGTGGGTTTGCTTGTAGGTTTCTTAGGTTTGTTTTTTCTAACAACCATCCACTCTCCGTAGTGCGTATCCTGCACCTTCTGAGCAAAATCCTTACTTTCTTGTTTTCCCGTGCTAGGGTTTTCTTGCTCCGCCTGAGGACGATTGCTCGTCGGACATTCCGTTGCCTGGTGACCTACCCGACCGCAGGTGAAGCAAATGGCGGGGAGGTTCTCGTACATCATCGGATAGACCGTCCCGTTAACTTCCACTGCACTGGTTAGGGGCTGTTCAAGATCCACTAGAACACTTATCCTAGCAAATCTACCTCTAGCTGTTGTGTGCGTCCGTCCATCAACCTTCACTGGAGCCCCAATGGCCTCTGCAACCTTAAACAAAATATCAGACTTGAATAACTCAAGAGGAAGTCCTCCAATCCTCACCCATGTAATGGCTGTACTGACCTTATCCTTCTCAGCATGGAAATTTGGCCTCCATTTTCGCACAACAAGATAATGGTTATTTATGACCCATGGACCTTCCGTTAAGATGCTTTCTGCCTTCTGTAGGTCCTTCATCTTTAGTACATAACAACTAAATCCCAAGTCTATTAGCTCATAATTTTCTTGTAGCTTCCACATGGAGTTTATCCGAGCTGATAGAATATTGTAGTTGATGGATTTACCCAACATTTTCAATATCAAGCAATCTCTCCATGGTGCTTGAATCTCCTCAACATATTCTTCGTCCAGAACAATCCTAGGATAGGGATGTTCCTTATCTGGTGCAAGAACGAAGATCTTGTTTGAATCTCGCGTGTCCGACGCAGTAAACCGGACGTCGTCTTTGGGAGTTTTATTTCCCACTAACGTGGCCATATAGGCAGAGACGGAGCCAAAGGGGGGGCAGGGGTGGCGCCCGCCCCCCCTAAATTTTACAAAATTTTATTTTTTACCTATAGATTTTGAAAAAAAATTATTTTTGTCCCCCTTATTTTGGGGTCCCCCCAATTTTGAAAAATATTGTTTACTACCTATATATTTTAAAAAAAATTTATTTTTATCCCCCCTTATGAATTTTCGCTCCCCCTCGTCCCAATTTCTGGCTCCGTCCCTGCATATAGGACGGTCTTCCATTACAGGGGGCGTTCAAAACATTATCTTCTTCCATACCCTCTGCATTCTCACTCTGGTTGGGTTTAACCTTTTTTTGACGTGCGCCTAAGAATGTCTGCTTCCTCAGAGGAAATGGGGAGCTTCAGATTTTCTCTCACTAAACCAGCCAGAGTGAGAGAATATTACGTCAGGTATTATTTCGCATTAATACTGCATATATTACGTCAGGTGCCAAGAGTTTATTGCTTCAAGGATCAACGCCAATTACTATTATTTAATTCTTTTTAAATCTAGATTTAATTCTATTGTGAATATTAAAGAAATTATATATATATATATAACCTGGCCAAATCAATGAAAAGAGGAGATCGTGGTTCATACGTGTGGTTAGTGAAAAATTAGAAAGAAATAACAAATCAAATAGCAATTGCAATAGACTTATCCTTTTAATTTGTTGGATTTGGAGGTGAGATAAAATTTTCTTATTATTTTTTCCGTAGGTTCATAGGATTTATAATAGAATATATACAACCATATTAATGACATCATGGATAGGGTTGCATGGAAAACGAGGGGTGTCATGGTAACTTTATCAAATACACTGTGGAATATTAAATGTTTTCTGCGTCAGCAAGAATTCACAATCTTTTTGTCCAAGTTTGGGTAATTACAAAAAACAAACGAAGGCATAAAATCAGCTAAAACGGAGCATCAAAATAACACAAGAAAGAAAGCAAAAGCTCATACACAGACTTTCTTCACACACACTCTCTCTCTCGTAGCTTCGTTCTTGGTTTTTTTTTTCCCCCTGGTAAGCCCATTTCTCCTCTCTACTATATATATATCTGCTTCCATTAATTTCTGCATGCATGTTAATTGAAACGCTCACACCACTAGAAACAGGTACTTCTGCTCATCTTTGTGAGGTACTGTGAAGGAATCCAATTCTTTTGCAAGTTTTCTTGTGCGATTTTCGTGTATTTGGAGAACTTTTCTTGTTCTAGACTGTCAAAGATGGAAACTTTATCACCATTATTTTTCCTTTTATCAATCTTTGGATTAAATGAGATTTTTCTGCAGAGGGTGAATGCTAATTAAAAAGTAGGGGGAGGGTACAAAATAAATGCTTTTGTTTCAGAGAAGTAAGCAAATGAAAATGAAGGGTAGGCTTTGTGTCTCTGATAATGCTTCCCATATTTGTGAATGTAATACCCATGCATTTATAGTCCTGAGATTCTCCTGCTATCTCCTTTCTTATCAAATCAAAGAATC
>JBBMKE010000007.1:8599080-8617976 GCA_037834125.1 Lippia alba
AAAAGCTCTATTGTTATCTATGATTCCATAGTCCATACTAATTAGTTTGATAAATTATAAGTATTACATATAAATTATTTTATAATAAAAATATTTAAACTCCTAACTAAAACTTTAAGGCGGTGGTTGTAATTTATTATTAGTATTTCATAAGCCTACAAAATTATAATTTCTACAACATAGGGAAAGTCCATATATGAACCACATGAGTCTAAATATGGACCACATGAGTCTAAAAATAATTCATCCTAAATATAAGCTAAGGCATTATCATATCAAAATACTAATTCAAATCCGATTTGTTCGAAAGCAATTCATTACACTTATTATTTAATTTATTTTTTACTAATACATAATAGATATAAAATAATCGTAATTTAATTATATCGATCGATGGATCTGACATTCGTCATTCTCATATAATGACAGACCCAACACCTAAACTATTAAAAAAGAAAGTAACACGATAACCCACAATCAATATACCCTCATTTATTCACGCACACGGGACTGAGGAGAGTACATCCATTCAATACTAGAAAGATAACATAAGAGTTGTTGTGGGCGTATTTAATTCCTAACTGGCTAAAGCAATAAAGCATTCAATAATGGATCAATTCAAAAGGGAACTGCCAACACAGTAAATATACTTTCTCCATTAACAAGGCTGGTATAAATGTGTCCGCCAACACAGCATAAAGGTAAAGGTGCAGGTTGCTTGAATCCCCCAACCCAAAATAGTTGGATCTATTTATCTCAAATCACTATTTAAGTACCACTCTAGGCGACCAATTTAACCCCCAATGATTTTTTTAGTTCATTTTCGTGGATCGAATTGTGACGAATCATTTTTGGTATAAAGTTGTCCCCATCAATAGTAACCGCATTCTCAAATACTCGCATTCGAGACTTATGGTTAAACTAGCATAGCGCCGGACCGCTAAACTAAACCACTTGATAATAAATTTTATCTTTTTTTCTTTTATTAAAGAGCATAAATGCTAGTTGTCTAACCATCCCACGGTGAAACATATTTTACCTAACACTTTAAAATTCTACTATTCGAAACCTACTTCTTAAAAAGATTTATAGAGAAAGTTTCACCTAATCTTTTAAAAGGTAACCCATTCGAAACTTATTTCCTTAAAGAATACGAATGGAAAGAATTTTACTTGTCCCTCGAGTGGAAAACACATAAATGGAATATAAAAGAAAAGGAACTAATTTAACTATAAATCTAAGAAACTTGAAGGGATGAAAAGGGTTTCTGCTAACCATCTTCACACTCCATCTCTCTCTGGCTTGAGGTATAATTTAGTTAGTCCGTCATAAACAAATAGAGTACAAGTAACATTAATTAACTCCCTTATTTCCAACCAACTTAAAAAATTATGGGCCACGAGCCAGTTAATTGATGGAACCCACAACTTGTAATGAAAAACTAAGGCATATTTGACTTCTTAAGGGGTGGGATTAAAGCATCTCAACCTATATACAATACTCAAAAACATATGCTGCATTTACATCTTCTTACCTGGTTCCACATGCGAGGAAGCAGGCAAATCTTGCGCAATCCATCTCAAAAAGTCAATAACCAAAAACTATCCGTTTGTAAACCTCAGACCGTCTCTCCCAAGTTAATTTTGCAGCATATAAAATATTAAGGCTAATTTAATTTTGGCTCGTAATCCAACCACCAAATTGTTCAGATTAACTGATATCTATTCACTTACAGCTAAGGCAAACACAAAGACGGCAGACTAGCTAATATTGTTTTCCCACAGCTTGAAGGACTAAAAGGATCCTGAGATTTTTGATGCATTTTACCAGAAAAGATGTTCAAACGGAGCGAGAAGAAGATCAAAGCTGTGTTCAAGCTGCAGTTCCAGGCTACTCAGGTATGTTAATCCTACATTGTGGTAATTTCCTAGATTCATGTTTTATTCGATGTTCATGTTTCTGATGTGGGTTCCGAGTATCTTGGTGTTTTAGATTAGAATGTTGGAATGTGAATCAGAAGTTGAGTTTCTCAATACTAAAATGGGATCATTTTATATACATGATGATATGCACATGAGACTGAAGACAGTATTATTGAATATTGATAGAGCAAATTCGGATTTTTGGAATGGGAATCTCACCGGTGATTCGATTTTTGGGTGTTGAAATAATTGCACAGGTGCCGCAGCTGAAAGCCAAAAGCCTCATGATTTCTCTGGTTCCAGTAGATGTAGGAAAGCCAACAGTCAGATTGCCAAAATCACCAATTGTTGAAGGAAACTGCAACTGGGAAAATCCTGTGTTTGAAACTGTAAAATTAGTGAAGGAGTTAAAAACAGGGCGGATCAGAGAGAAATTTTACTATGTGGTTGTATCAACAGTAAGTGATAAAAAAGAAGCAGTTTTACTTAATCCAGTTCGGAAGGAAAGAAAAAGGAAATTAAGAGCATGTTTTGATATTACTACTTACAGGGTTCATCAAAATCAGGCTTTCTGGGAGAAGTGTCAATTGATTTCGCAGATCTTGCAGAGGCTACAAAGCCATTGAAGTTAACACTTCCGCTGCAGACTTCAAAATCCGGTGCAGTATTACATGTTAGTTCTATCCTTCCGGTACCTGCACACAGACACAAAACACACAAAATTGAAGGCATAGATGCATAGTAGTAGACAAACATCTACTTTGACTATTATAATGTTGTGAAGCATAAAAACAAACAAATGTTAAAAATCCGCACTAAAACTAATTTATGGTTACAGGTCACAGTTCAGAAGATGCAAGGAGGTTCTGATTCAAGGTAACATAGATTAAACAGCGATTATGATATTCTTCTCTGTAATGCCAATACCGAGCATGACATTTAAGAGTTGAAACAGTAAATACTCAAATATTTCTTTTGAAAAATCTCAGATGCAGTGAAGATACTGAAGCACAGGATGATCAAGATTTGGATGACAGCGTTGGCAAGAGAAACTCGAAATCTCCTGATGTAAGGTCTCCTATTATTACAATTTCAGTTACACTGATATGAAATTTCCTCAAGGAGCCATAAAGAATTAGAATCTTAAATTGATGGCAACTAATTTATGTTTATAACTCATGACTGGTAGCATTAACCAGAACACCTGTTTTTCGGTTTATAGAGCAATGATTTGAGTGAAGTAATCTCTCTGCACGATGAACAAAATGGAAGCTTAGAAGGTGGAGAATCGGATAATTATGAAGCTGAATCAAGATATGGAGCAAGAGAAACTTCGAATGATAAGCTAGGAAGGTTGACGACTCAAATGAAATTGTTGGAAAGGAAGGCAGAACTTGCAGAATTAGAAGTGGAGTCTCTTCGTAAGCAGGTTATGAAGGAAACCAGGAGGGGGCAGCAATTATCGGATCAAATTATTTTCCTGAAAGAGGAAAAAGATGCACTTAAAGCAGAATACGAACAGCTGAAGTACACATCAACATTCAGAGATGGGGAAGCTGTTTCAAGTTATTCACGAAAAGAGACTGAAGATTTGAGAAGTTCACTCGAAAACATCAAGGAAGAGCTTCAACGTGAGAAGCAGTTAAATAAAAAATTGAAGCTGCAAGTACAGAAATCAGAAGATTTAAATTCTGAATATGTTCTAGCAATGAGAGATCTTACCAAAAAGCTGGAACACAAAAATACAGAAATATCTCGACTTTCCAGTAAAATTAAGGCCCTTCATATTGGGTCAGGGGCTGTTGAAGCATCACCTAGAACGAAAACACCCGAAGATACTGAGGAAGTGGAAAAGTTGAATCAGAAAATTGAAAACCTCTGCTCAGAAATAGAAGTCCTTAAGAAGGAGAAAGCACAGATACAAAAGGATGTGGAGAGGTTTGCTGTCGAGTATGAAAGTTTAGAGACAGAAAACAAGGATATTTACACGAAATTAGAGCAAAATGAAAGGGAAAAAATGGAAATTCAGCATGATTATACGGAATCTTTGGCTACGGTGAAGCAATTAAAACTCCGGGTAGCAAGCTTGGAGGCAGAAAACAAAAGGCAGGCACTTCAGCACTCTGAGTCTTTGAATATGATTGATGAGCTTGAGCTCCAAGTTGAGAACCTCGAGAAAGAGCTGGAAAAGCAGGCACAAGTTTTTGAAGAGGATCTGCAAGCAATCACTGAGCTAAAAGTTGAGCAGGAGCAAAGAGCAAGACGATCTGAGGAAGCTCTAAGGAAAACAAGGTGGAGCAATGCAAATGCAGCCGAGCGACTTCAGGAGGAATTCAAAAAGATTTCTGAAGAGATGTCACTAAAAATTGAGGAGAATGAGAAACTAGCAGAGGAAGCGGCCACAGAAGCTAATGATTTGCGCCAGAAAAATGAGGTTCTAGAAGAGCGGCTCCAGAAAGCAAACGAGGATCTTCAAATAATGAGAGATCAAAATGAAAGGATGCTACAAGAACAAAAGGAACAGAGAACAATCGCCAACGAAGCTGAAAAGATGGCAAAAACTTTGGAAGAACCAGAGAAGGTCAAGAGATGGAAATTAGAAAAGGAAGACTTGGAGAGGCTACTAACTTCAGTCAGGAAGGAAGCAGAAAGACTAAAGCAGGAAAATGGTTCCATGAAATCTGAAATGGATCAGAAGAAGACGAAGGAAGAAAACTTGCACTTAGAAGTGAAAAAGCTGAGACGCAAGAATAATGAAGTCAGAAATCAGCTGCTTGAACTGGAGACGGAGAAAGAAGGCCTGAAGAAAGAGATGTCAAAATTACAGGACAACTTACGCAAGGTAAATACTATTCTAGAGAAAACTAAAAATTGCAATTATGAACTCTATTATTTCTAGTGTGGCTATGAGTTTCTGAATCCAGTCAATTTACCTGATTCTGATGAAAAGATTTGTCCATTGACTACAGGAGACTGAGAAGATGAACGCTCTGGCACTTGAAGGAAGGAAAAAGCAGGGTAAAAACATGACAGCTCAAGAAAAACAACCTGGACAATCAGGTGGTAGTAGTGATGTTTCCAGCTTGTCAAGTGAAGTAGCATCACTGAAGGAAAGAAACAAAAGCATGGAGGAAGAATTGAAAGAAATGCATGAGAGATATTCAGAAATAAGTCTCAGATTTGCAGAAGTAGAAGGTGAACGACAACAACTTGTCATGGCTGTTCGTAATCTTAAAGGTGGAAAGAAATAACTACTTTGAAATAATGGTGAAAGGCTGAAGCTCAATTGTAGCACGGCAAACATGATATGTACATCAATAATCCATTTTACGAAGTTTATGTCTCCATTTTGTTGCTCATTTCCAATCTTTTAAAGCCTTCAAATAATAAAATGAAATTCATCAGTCATGATTTTCTCTTCGAAAATAGCAAGCTCAGTTTTAGCACACACCCCAATTTTAGCATATCGAGCCCCTTGTGACAGATTATGTAAACCTTGTCAAACTTTCAGTTCCATTTTGGAATCCTGATAGCCCATGGGGGAGCAAAGCCAATGGTTTGTGGAAGAACTATTGTTTGGGAAACTTATTAGCTTGATTTACTGGAATCATTGTAGTTTGGAAATAAAACTGAAACCAATTTGAGACAAAGGAAGCTCACAGGTTCACTAAGAGAAGACAAGGGCAAAGAATCACCTTTCGTTAGTTTATAAAAATCCTTCTTTAGGCTTCGAGATGATCCTCTGGGTTTACTCTTGGCCGATTATCCCAAGATCATAGGATTGGCTTAATTACAAGATACAAGAGAAAACTTCCAGGAATTTCATTCTATTTGCTTCCGATTTCATTTCCAAAGTCAATATACATTTTCATGAAAAAACTCAATTTACTGCTACTTATTCTCATAAAAACAATGAAGGAAAATATTGAACCTGCTAGCATTTGAATCTGGATCATTTGAGGCTTGGCTAGGGGTACAAAGTGGTGATGTTGAGCCTAGTCAGTATACGTTAACTAGTTATCCGCTGCTGAAATAACAGGTTCAACAATAATATCACTTGAGCTGCACCAGAATAACCTTTCAGTAAGCACTGTGACAATGTGTCGTCATAATTTAACAGACAACAGAGCCATATAACTCTTGTCACCTCCACACCATGCATAGTTGGTGCTACAATCTTCTTGGTGTGGCATGAGAATTATTCTCTCTCCAGATAAGCTTACTTTGTCCTCCACTTTCATTTGTTGAAAAATAAAGTTTCTGCAGTTGATCAAACAGAGACTAAGATACAATATGATGAAATACTAAAAAATATCATGAAAGAATTTCACTGGCTATACCCGTCTTGCCCTCTTATCTATTGGAGTCCATGATGAAGGAAAGGAAGTTGGAGCCTTCTTATTCTTCAATGAATTTGATGGCTGTGGAGATCTCTTTAATCTCTTCTGTTCAACTGTTTTCTGTGGGGTGCTGCTGCTACCTCCTTTGTACTTGTAAAATTCAAGGATTGAGGGACTTTTCCGTTTAGTAACCTTTGATGTGTTCCCCAAGGATCCAAGACAAGGCGAGGGTAAGTCAGACGAAACAGACTGTCTGCGCAATCTACTTTTTTCCCTTATTCTGTTAAGAAATTCAATTGTCCAGGGCGATCCTCGTTGAGGCTGAGTGGAATGAAGAGCATCTGAAAGTGGGGTGCCACCAAATTTCCTTGTACCCTTTTCTTGGAAAGACGGTTTGCAGGAACCCTGTGGAGTTTTTTCTATGACATCATCCTGTCCAAGAACCCTGTGGCTCGGCATAGGCATAGTTCTCCTAGTGGTATCAAAATGTGGCCTGACATTTTCTCTTTCATTGTTTCTGGAAATCCATGCCCCGTGGGATTCCATATCAACAGGATTTGTGAATAAGGGAAGATTAGTCTTATTGAGAGGTCTTGTACTCCTATTAGGATTTCTTGCCGTATTATCTTTCTCAATATCAAGCAGAATAGTTGAAAAGCTACTGGAGTTTGGAAGAGAGAACATTTCCCTAAAATCTTCAGTATCATCTACATCAATGATTTCACCTGCAAAACTGTCGTGCGGTTTACCACTCAGATAAACACTTTTTCTGCTAAATATGTTCTTTGCCGTAGTAGCTGGTTTCTGTCTCGGACTGCAATCAATGCCAATCTGAGGTATCCAGGACTTCTCACTCTCATCTGGTATGTGAAGACCTTTTGACAGTGGCAAATCATAAAGGCTTGACTTATTAACAGACTTCTTGACCATGTCATCATCAATGTCCTGACTTTTACAGAATAAATTGTCATCGAATGATAAACTGAACTGCTCCAATTCATGGGCTTCAACAGCATTTCCTGACAGCCAAGAATTGTTTGAGGCAGACTTTGTGGGAAAATTAAATTGGTGATCTGGAAGTAAATTTTGCGACTTCGTATGAAACAAGTCATTTGAAGGCTCGCCAGCATAGTAAGACTTATGCATGTATTTAGGTTTCTTCCTCTCACACGCACTTTTGAATTGGGTATCTTCCAAGTCTGGAATTGATACCGGGGAGGAGCAATCTGTCAACCCAGATCTAGAATCCTCTCGTTCCCCGAATCTGCTTATTGCACTGAGCAAAGCAATGCTTTCTTCAGGAACTTGATGCTTTTGAAGAGCACCAACTTTGTCCCCAATTGGCAATTCCAGAAACTTGCCAAGTATGGTATCAGAAGACAATATTGCATGGGCTGAGAGAGGATTAATTGAAGGAAATGCCGTGAGAAATGATTCTGCCAGGCTTTCAGTGTCTGACATTTTGGGATAGAGACTCCTATTCAGATTTTCTGCAACACAGATGCAGGACAATATAATTTCTTCTGTCATCTCAGACGAGTAAGAGAGAAAGAGTTGTATATCAATTCCTAAGCTTGCTCCAGCTGCATATATTTCGTCTGATGATTCCATTATGCTACACAGGAAATTGGATTCTCCCTCAAATATCTGGAAAGATGGAAATATAGAGCACCCGGTTATTTACTAGCCAAAAGGAACCAACGTAGTACTGATAAAATTACTGAAGGTTTATCAAATCCAACACGACAACATACAGTACAAGAAGTGACCACCAGTATAGTATAATTGCACTGAAACCTTTTTACATCCAGAATTATGTTAATGGATGGTTCAGACAAGAATGAATTATTAATTCTCCTATAAATTTATGTGATTAAATTAAGCTACTTGCCCGGGTAATAAATGACTGGGTGATGGTTATTCTTCACAAGGATTAGTGGAATTGATTGATGTTTTCTACTATTATATCCTACATAATCGTATGACCAGGCGCAATGTAGTATAAGAAAGAACATCATGAAACCTTCTTAATTTGTCTTTTGTCAGAACATATGTGGTCTCACTGTGGTGCAGATTTTAAATGATCAAAAAAAGGGCCATGAATTAAATCAGGCCAGAATCTCGAAGTAAACTTAGCAAAGAATAATTGCCTTAATCCTAAAAGTTTCAGTTACCAGGATGCAGCAACTGAAAGCGAAACGCAAGGATGTCAAAACATTTACAGCGATACTCTCAACGCATAAAGGCAAGCATGAGAAGGCTTCATCTGGAGCTGAAGCTTTTTTCCGAATATTTCTGCAGTTATACCAAGTGACGCAAACTGCAGAACTTACTATTAGATCAACAGGTAGACCTATATCACGTTCTACGACTTGCACTCCTTGTTGCTCCATTTCAAGAATCCTTTGGTACGTGCTTCTCCTTGAAATTACCATTTCTTCATTTAGATTTTGGGTATTCACAATTATGACTTTGTTGGGGAATAAAGACTTGCACGATAGGTGCTCCTTTGACTCCAAGCCCACAGGCACAGACTGAACTGCAGTGCAGCTTTCATCTTTCTTTACAGCTCCAGCTTCAATACCATTGGTCTCCTTGACGGGTACAGCATTTAATAGCATTTCAACCTTTGGTTTGCTTTCCTGATGGGTTGATCCAGAACCCACATTGTTTTTCTGGCACAATAATGGGATAAGTTTATCAGCAAGTGCAAGACAAAAATGTCATCTCAGTAAACACCACAGGGCACAATTTGAACTTTTCAGAACTTACACGGACCAAAAAACTATAACCAATTTGAGGTATTATGCAAATTTTGAAACAACTTTATAAATCTATATAATCAAAAAGTAGCAGGATATGATCAGAGTTCCTCACCTGAGGCATCTTTACATCCCACATCTGCTGAACCCCAGTGCTTGCATTAGCAGCTGAAAAATCATTAGCGAAGGCAACTACTTGAGGCACAGTATCAGTATCAATTGACTTGTCTGTCGGTATACTTTCTCTGCATGTAACATAGTTACGGGGATTCAAAAAGAACTCAAGATCGCTAGACATGGATTCTCCAAACATTTGAACTTTGTCGACACAAGTTTTCACTGAAGCTTCATCATTGGTCTTAATCACATCTCCATGTTTGCTCGATTTAGTGAAATCTGCTCTTCCAGAAGAATTGAATATGACGACATCACTACTAGGTAAGTTAGGAAATTTCTGGCAGTTTTCTGAATCTGATTTATTGGAGTAACCTTCAGAGAGGATAAAGTCAAAGATCAGCTTTCCACTGTCACTAGAAATCATAGAGACATCAATGTCGTAACTGACTATTTCGCCCAACATTTTCCAACAAGAAGAATATTTAGCTGATTCACAATCATCTTCTCCTAGAAAATGCCAGTCTAAATATAGACCATCAGATGCTGATGAAGACTGCCAGTCCAACTGGGCCAATAATTCCTCAAACAACGTATGTAATGAAATCGTATTTTCATGACATGAAAAAATAGGTACAGGAAGTGATTTAAATGCGTCGTCCATGAGTGTAAGTTCCTGACAAACAATCAAGTCACTGAAACTTCTAAAGTGCATGGCTTCTCCAAACAAGGAATCACATGTTTCAGCTTCAACCTCCTTTGCCGAATCTGAAATTACGTCAACGAAATTATATGGGTCCAAATCAAAGAATAAAATCTCATCAAATAGGATTTGCTTGTTCGACAAACTCGAATCACAATGTGGTCTATCATGATGAAGTGTCAAGGACTCCTGACAATGTGACTGTTCAATTATGCTTATAAAGTCCACTGGTGATAAAACATTTGTATCTTCAAGGCACTGGGTTTCCACACATGGTTTTAATAGATACTTCATCAAGTCAACTTCCAAAGGGCCCAAAAGGCCCTTGTTACTAATTACTTCATCTGGTTGTGACACCAGCTGCCTATCAATACTTTGCAGATTCAGAAGTTCATCCATGCTACATATTCTTCCACAAATACCCATACTTTCCACATCCACTTCAAAAAGGGGAAATCTGATGTTATTAGAACGAAGTTTTCCTTCAACAGAATCAGGATCTTCCAGAAAATCAGCATTTTGCTCCATCAAGCATTCTACATTGATGTCATCAACGGAATAAATTGATTGTTGAATCTCAGGGTGATCATGTACTGTTAGCTCAGAATTGAGCAGATCCTGAAATTTTTACTTTTGATTGGTTAACAATAGCATTTTGTGGACTAAAAAGTTATGCAGCACTGTTGATTCTAGAGAGTAGAAACCAATTACTTGTCAGTCTATTACTCTTCTTCAACAGCCACAAGAATGAAAATATATTTCCTAATATGATATGTGGCTCTACGGATAAAAAACTATACTGAGTATCAGGTAACGTTTGAACTTCTAACAAACATAATGATGAGATTACATTCCAATAAGCCCTTCCGGGAAATTTTTTTTGCTGAACTTCCAGTTGCTGATCTACACCTAAAAGAGATCTGTGAAAAATGTATAGCTGAAAATACAAAAAGCAATTTACCTTTGTAAGTTCAGCATCTGGAATCTCAGAGAAAATATCCAAGCTCTTGATTTGGGAATCAACAGCTCTACCCTGGTCCATACATAACAAAGAAATGTAAACAAGAGACTATATTGTGGAGGTATTAATAAGACAACAACAACCAGAATCTGTAGACTTGGAAAATTACCGAAGAAAGCAAAGACATATCCACCTCTGGAATTTCAAATTGCAAAAAGTCATATCCATTCCCAACCTTTTCACTGGATATTGACCCATCTTTCACCTGAAACGGTAGGATCTGATTAATATCAAGACTCAGAGGTAATAGAGGAAAAATACTGATTTGATCCAACTTGTCCGAGCCTATATAGTTCGTTCTCGCCATAAAGATCTCACCACTCCTCTGTAAATCATGTTCCAGAGCTGAAAGAATATCTTGACATAATTATTTTTACTTTACACTACATTATATGTTTTATTTAAGAGATGTACACTCCAAGTACTGCAAGCGAGTAGATACTAGTTGTCACATCTGAATTTTTTAGATATCCTATTTCACCATATAGACTTGTCGCTGGATGATTTAATAGATTGAAAAATATCACAAGCACTGATAAAAAAAAATGCGATCACAACTATCTTTTCCTCTGTCAGATGTAACTATGAAAAACTATGCATTATAGGCAAGTCCTTGCATCAGATCGCAGCCAATGACTGAAGTAGCACCATATAATATCACCAAAATCTCAAAGGAAAGCAGGACTGACAAAAAGGCCAAAGACCGAAGAAATTGGTGCAATGTCCTCAATCAACGTCCAACACCAAATGCAACTCTATGAAATGCAACGCAAACGTTAACCTACCAGCAATCGTAGTTAATCATTCTAGATATCCAAATAACGATGTGCATGCCAAAATCGCCATCAATTCCACACGTAATAAAAAAACACAAGCAGAGCAAACGTACGTTTCTCAATATAAAATCAAAATAGGAACATCTTCAACCGGAAATTTTAATTACCACCAAAGATATAACCTGAGATTTTCCCTTACTGCTGCTAATTCCTTGCTCCTCCAAACCAGCGCAATCCACGAAGTGAGGAAGGACATCGGACAAGAACATCGAAAGAGCATCGCCGATCGGCAACTTCTCAACTTCATGAGAGATGCCAAATGCTGCAATTTCATCCAAGGACAGCTCAAAATTTTCGGAAAATGCGGGATAACTTGGAGCAGGAAAGTGAGGGAGAGGAAGGTGGACGAAGTCTAGGGTTTCGATCGGAGAAACTCCGGCGGCGGCGGCGTAATCCGTAGCGAGGAAGCGAGTGCGCATCGCGTAGTAATGCTTTTAGTCAGAAGATAGAAGGTAGGAGGAGAGAGAGAGAGAGCGTTGTTGCCAAAATGAGAGAAAATTTTGAAATCTCAAATCTATAACGTGCAGATTTATATTCGTGTGTTTTGGCGGCAGCGTCGTTCGTGAAAACTTTTCGCTGATGGTCGACACTCACTGTTACTCTACGGTTCTGTGCAGTGTGTGCTTTATCAATAAAATCGCGTTTTTGGTTCCCCCGAAGACTCGAGAAATAGAATTGTGAGAGCTTTTATATTTGCGGTTCAATTTATAGTTGAAATGGGGTAGAATAAAATAAAAGGAGAGATTAACATGTTCATCATGCTTATTGGCTTTATATTGTGTGAATGTTTCTAAAACTATTATAATTTTATTGTATAGACATTTTTTATTTAATAAATCAGTTTCATGTAAATATTCTAATATATAAATACCATCAACACCTCACTAACATTATAATATGATTTGTCAGTCCAGTCTAAAATTTGTTTTGCGTAGGCAAAATGGTTCCACTAGACTGCTCTTCTTCGAACGGTTAAAAATACTAGCCGAATACCAGTTGACGACATTCCTGTTCTTCAACTCATTCCACTACAGTTCAAGCTAACACAAAATTAGTTATGCTTGCATGATAGAATGAATTATTATTAGGGGTAATTACCCGTTGTTATTATTATTATTATTATTATTAACATATAAAATCATACGATTATTGAACCAGTAGTGATGCGGCATAAAAATAACACATATTCCAGAAGCAGGAAAATAGAAAGCAGGAAAGAGGGCTGCGTGACTTGGTTAGCAGGAGCGATATGGTTACGCCCTTGCTTTGGGTCCAATCCGACATGGGTTGAGCCCATGTCTCATAAAGAATAGTGGTGGCTGAGATTTATCTGGCTGAGATTGTTGGGAAACGAGAAGTCTGGAAGAGACTAAACTGCAAGTTGTTGATTAAGATAATCTTTAGATTAATAGGAGATAATTCTTCTCTATAACTGCATAGTGATAAGCTTAACTACTAGCTAGAATATAGGGAGAAAGTAAAGATAAATAGGAGAGGATCCTACGATGAAAAGAGAGAGAACGGGGTAATTGTATGTTTGGGAAAGTTATTCTCCTAACATTTCCATTGCAATTTTTCGTCCATTGATAATAAAAAAAATTCTCTTCTCACAGTTTGCTCTCAAATTTCCATTACTTTAATCTAGTTTTATAAATTTAATGTTGCCGTGATTTTCACACGGATCATTTGGCGCCGTCTGTGGGAAATTTGAGTTAAGGCGTGAGAGATTTGTTTGACTATATTGAATATGGCTGAGGAAAAATATTGCCCATGTAACACTTCACCGGTGGCACGATGACTTTTCTTTTGAAAAGATGGCAGATTCTCAATTCGGAACTTCTACGACTATTTTTCTGGTTCAGTTTTCCTTGTTGCAGTCCGATAATTGGGAAGATAGGAAGTTGAAGATAACTAAGACCAGAAAACCACCGGAAAACAGAAATACTTCCCAAATGATCTTCAAGCGAACCGGACATCAGAATAGCATGCAGATGGAGGTGTTCATGGAAACGCGGACAAAGCGAGCAACACAGAGTTGGAAACCAAAGAGCATTGCTATGAAAAAACCCGGGCATGTTGATAACGATCTCATACAAGTCAAAGTGCCCCTTCGTGTCTGCCGAGTCACCAAATTGGTTCGAGTATACGAACATCTTAATGCCGGTGCCGATAAGTTTTTCATGTTCATAATTGTCGGGATCTAGCATGTCATGTATATGGAAAAGGGTAAATCAAGTTCGGAAAATCGGCACAATGACAGCTATTAATTAAAACAGGTGCTTGGCGAAAGTGATGTCAATCCGTGGGGAGTAAGATAAGTCTTCTAATCTTGATTCTACATACCTTTGTTCGTATTATCAATAATTTCCTCCATTTTCATCAAATTCTAAAAGACCTTTCATGTAATTTCCTTCATTTTCATCAAATTCTAAAAGAAGCGGCTAATTTTAATATAAAATCGCCACAGAAAAATTTTAGATTCTGCGTTTATTATACGTGTTTACAAAAGAGTCAATTTTTTATGTTAGGTGTCAGTATTACAAAAGATTGAGTTCTTTAAAACTCTATTATCCCATTAGTACGAAACTATATCTTAAGTATTTATTTATCCATTTATGTTGTTTTCCAAGAAGATATTTTCTTTTAAACTCCATTTATACTCTTAATCGGAATTCAACCAAGATGAGAAAAGATTTTGGGATTTCTAAGGGGTTCCACTCTACACACCAATTCAAGTGATATATATGAGAAAATTAATGGAGTTTTATGGTGTGATTTTTTTTTTTCTGAGTAACATTTATGGAGTTTAAAAAAATAATAATAAAATTAACTATTGGATGGAATGATAGATTTTCTTCTCGCTATTAGTACGCAGATGATAGTTGTATTGTGAGCTATTAGATTTCTGGATATGACTGATAATTTCGTTTATCCATGTAATTAATAAAATATTCTTATAAATCTGATGAACAAAAAAAGTAGAAAAAATAAACAGAAGAGAAAAAATTAATCATTTTTTTTAAATCCGTCTTTTAGAGCTAGCTCGTTTTTCTCTTTACAGTTGTTTGGTGTTGGTAGACAAAATTTGCTCCTATATTAGTGGCAGTAAAAAGAGGATGAAATTGCGAATTAGGAACGACGAAGAGAAGAGGCACTGAAAGGAGGAATGAAGAGCGTAAAACAGCCAAACCAATGAATCAATAAAATAAAGGATTTCCGAAACAAGCTAAACGAAGAAACAACGCTAGCTCTCAGATTAGCCCAACATCAGGATTGGGCATAACGAAGTTCAAATCAAGAGAGTGGTCATGCTTCGAACAGCAAAACAAAGAAACTCGAAGTGGCGGCGAGTGAAATAAAAGTGTAGAGGAATTTGGATCAAGAACGACATCTGGAGCAAAGTAGTGTGAGGCGACATAGGTTGATGTTCGAAACAGTGAAACGGAGGAGGTTCGATGTCTAAGAAGGGAGTTCGTAAGAATACAGGCCGACAAGAGTTGGATTGAATGGCGTGTTGCATTAATACACCACTTCAAGGCAGGGAGATAGGTTTCATCTTGAAACCGAAGCAATCTAGAAAATTATGGAAGGTTGGATTCCTTTGTACTAGAATGCAATAAACTTTTTGGAGTAAAAAAAAAAAGGTGGCAGCCTGTGCTGCCGGTGCCGGCATCTCACATAAAGAGGCGATGGAACAAGACTCACAGTAAATCGTTGAGGGATGCCGCTGCTATGGAGACTTTGAAAAAGAAAATGGTGGACAAGGGCTCAATTTTTGTAAAGTAAGAAATTAAATACCAAAGTACTTTCCAGCTCATGAGGTTTGCTCCAATTTTGTCTTTATTATCACCTTGCAATGTTTCAACTGAAATACAATGAGAAGGAAATTGGTAATAATTAATTGAGAATTATTTTCACCACGTGAGGCGTTGTATTAATAATTTGAAAAGTGTTTTACAGATAATTATCTTTAACAATTTGGGATGCATTGGAACTCTGAAGTGTGTTTTGCAGTGTTTTATTCATGCTAAATTTTTGTGAAAATAACTATTTGCAGATATCCTGAAAAATCTTGATGGAAAGTGCTTAGAGTTTGAAAATGAGTTCTTCCATACACGCAAGATGAGTCCCGAAAGAGGATAAGTTCTTCTATGCATCAAAGAGTAGTTATGAAATTTTACAGCATTTTCCTTCCGTAATTTTTGCAGCATCACTCATCGGTAGAAAAAAGAAAGAATGTTTGAGAAATAATTAGAAAAATGATTAAGGCAAGAGATAGAAGCAATTCTCTGTTTGTCAAAGTTTTATGTTCCATCAATGTTTAAATAGAGTACAAAGGGACATTGTAAAATATGCTGAAAACAGTAAAATGCACTTTATATCTATAATTTTCACCATATTAAGCTAAAGTAGAAACAAAGTCAGGACATGGTCAGTTTAGTGAAGTTGGAGGGAACAATAACTTTTGATAAAGCGAGAAAATAAATCTAATATGCCTCTTAAGCTAAGTATTTCATTTTATCGTAACATTTCAAGAGAATTGTATTTAATAACTTGGAAAAATTATATTTGTAATTTCAAATATAATTGGTTCTTGAGAAATATTTTACAGAGATTATATTCCTGCCAAACTCTGATATTTTGAAACTTTGCTGAGAAAGGTTGTGTGGAATGAGAAAATGAAAGTACAGACATGACGTGCATGGATGTTGTAGTCAAGCAGGCGGGAAAAGAAAAGCGAAAGGGAGCACAATAAGCAGGAAAGGTTTTGAAGAGAAGTTAAGTAAAGCTGAAAGGAATAGTTAGCTAAAAGTAAAGTTTGTGGTACATCCGGGAGCAGGACCATCTACCCCCTAATTCCCTTCTACTGCGGAGTCACTTTCCCCTTCCTCCTCAACGGAACAGCCAGCAGAGCTGCCACTACCTTCCCTCTCAGCATGGATGCGACCTCCTCCTTCTTGCTGAACAGATTCACTAATTCATTCATCCCGTTCACTAAGAACTTCCTCATACTTGGATGAAGAATAAATAACGAACTCAGGGGCATACCTAAGCATGATGTGGACCGCATGTGCATAAAGAAGACAAAAATTATGCCGATTCAACAACTTAAAGCTTAAAAACCCGGATCATAGAATTTTGTCAACCAAAAGCCCAAATACCCACAGGAAGAGTGAAGGATTACCCGAGGTCAACGGTCTGAGCAAGAATGTATGAAGAGTGGTGGAAGAAGCGGCATAGTCGGTCCTGTACACGAAGCAATGACCAATGCGGCCAGAAGTTCCATCAATCGATACAAAATGAGGGAAACCATCAATAAAATCAAGAAAAATGGCAAGAGATTTTCGGAGCCTTACTTGTTAAGATAATACCCACAGATCTGAAGTTCGCACCCCAGAGGCAATGATGAGCATTTAAGATAATGAAAAAGCAAGAAACCAAAAGAGAAAAGTCTTGGCCTAGGGAACAGAAGAAAGGAGGCAAAGAATTGATTGAAGAAATATACAAATCTTTTATGCTTTATTTTATAACACTGCAGGATTTTAGTTCCAGGCTAATCGGGGCTCTATTGGAGGGAATTATTTCCCCATGATTGATATCTAGCCAGGATGTACGGAATCGCGGAGTTACTAGAACATTCACCCGCCAAGATACGAAAATTCTCCTAGTTGCTGGAATGCTGGATGCTTAGAACGTACAAAGCCTAATGGAAGTTGAAATGTTAACCCACTTCGATGGCGATGTGGAGTCCGCTCTGCTCAACGAGCAGGTAAGCAAGTTGCCCGATCCAGCTTCCCGACCATCTTGATGAAAAATCACTTGATCAGCATTGTCAAAGAATGATTATACAAGTGCACCATAATTTGAAAGAAAGCAAACGAAAAACAAGGTATCTAAAGATTCAGGAGATGAACAGGGTATCTAAAGATTCAGGAGATAAGCTAGTTCATAGCTAATAAAGAAAATAGCCCGATCGCTATGCACTAACAGACTGGGAAGTCAATCAAATTGAAGAAGTTGTTAGGAGAAATAGTCCTGACCAGTGCAACTAGAAACATATGAGAAGCAGTCCTGACTGGTGTGACCAGAAATGCATGGGATGCATACTTGATTGATACAACCAGAAGCGCATGAAAAGCAACCCTGGCTGATTTAATGAAAAACGGCTGAAGTACAATAACCAGTAAAGCTACCCAAGCTAATCAATGGAATATTTCCATAACTGTGGAACATCCAAAGCTTCTCTATTCTTGAAAAAGAGAAGAAATATAACATCACTTGACAAGTAACATATCACTTTATCTCTTCTTTTTATTTTGTGATTGAATAGATCGATGACGTGCATATGTTAGAAATATTGAAGTCTAATATGATAATGAGCTCTTAGTATGTGAAATGCATGAAATTGTGATGATGACATGATATGTGAATATGGCAATGTGATTTTGCGAAGCCCGATGATTTCGACATTGAGAAAATATATTTCGCCTCGGGTACCCGCCAAGGGGGAGAGGGAACTTCCCCCTGGGAATGAGTCAGATTAGTACTCCTTGATTGCATGATTGCAATAAAAAGTGTTACCTCCGGAGGAAACATGTGTTTGGAAGGAGTTTGGCGAAACTCCTTGGGAAGAGGTCTGAAGAAACCTCTTGGGAATGTCGGTTTGAAAAACCACCTTGGACTGAAAAACTATAATCTCATTCCTGCCAGCAGGCAGGAGTGTGCTAGAATACCTAGCTAACAAGCAGGCAGGATCGTTGCCTAGTTTAGCTTCTTGATCATCTTAATAAAAGCCAACCTGACAAGCGTGGCAGACATACAACTCTACAGAGAGTACAGGGATTATACGCTCATTCAAATATGTGAATTAAACTGTCACATTTATAACTTTTAAGATTCGCAGGAAATGCAACAAAGGAAGTGACAAGAAAATCTAGCAGAATTAATCAAAGGTACTAAAAATTCGAGGTCAACCAGATGACAAAACAGGTTCACAAATTCAAGCAACCAGGCACAATGGAATAGGCATGCACTTCAGATGTTCCAAGTTGACTTGACACGGTAATCAAACTACTCTCACAATTAGAACTCTCTTTCTAACTATGAGAGGGGGGAGTGAATGATGCGGCATAAAAATAACACATATTCCAGAAGCAGGAAAATAGAAAGCAGGAAAGAGGGCTGCGTGACTTGGTTA
>JBBMKE010000007.1:8646780-8657168 GCA_037834125.1 Lippia alba
AATAAAATAATATTATGAGAATTTTTAATTTAATATTTTTCTTTTGGCACACGCATCGAGTGTGCAAAGGTGCTAGTGTTAATTAAAATTGCATGGATTTTTTCAACTGGGGAAGTTTTTGTAATTTGTCAAACCAACTTTGGGGGCTTTTGTGTATTTTTTCAAACCTTGGGGTGAAGTTTGTGTCATTAGACGAAACCTACTAGGGTTTGCTTCAGTTGCAGAAAACACCCCTATTATCTATTGAAAATACAATTGCCCCCCACCCCTGACAGAGCGTCTAATCTAATTTGAGCAACTATTAATTAGAAAAGTCTAATGATCTAATCAAGGACCTTCTTAACCCTCATCTGCACAATGAAATCATAAATATTGTGGGCTTCTTTACAAGATTTTGAGAAGCACTCTACCGTCATATCATGATGTCGTGATGTCATAAACCAATGTTCTCTGTATGACAGGTATGATATAACGACTCACAAATAAATTGAACTCCACGAAAAAAGTAGAGAGCGAGATAGTGGTCGTGAACCATTAGATGATGATACAGTGATGCCAAAAACCGACATATTCGAGATAGTAGTCGTGAATTGTCATGTATGATCGGAATTGGGAAAATACTTATATTTATTGTTTTGGATTAATTTGACCACGGTTTATTGTATTTTTGTCTTTAGATTTTTGACAATACAGATATAATTTTTTTAAAAATATTTTACCACAGGTGAAGCATCAAATACATTAATATTTAGCATACAACATGACATCACAATATTATAAAAATATCAAGGCACAACAAGATATTCTAATATTTTTAAAAATATAAATACATCATATCTCTCGTTTCTCGTAAGTTATTTTAAATAAACATCAATATATACCTATTTTCCAGAAATTATCTTAAGATATATATCAACGTATATCTATATCTATACTATATATTAAGCGAGAGACCCATTTGCTGTCATGAACTCTTGTTTTTCTTTTTTTTTTTTTAAATACAAATTATAGCCACATTGTTGGCAGTTTTCTGTTTAATCTCTTTCACAATCATCAAACTCTTACATTCTTTTTTTTATTATTTTATAATTTTCACTTGAACAACTAATTTATAATAATTGAATATTATTTTATTTATTTATCAAAAAATTATATTTATATTAAAAATAATTATAAATTAAGTAATAATTTTAATTTATTTTTGGCACATGCATTGAATGTGCTGAATCGCTAGTATATATAATATGATCGATCTCATGAAAGATATATTCTAATCTAAATTTAATATATAACGATCATATCTACCCGAAATATTTGATTCTTTGGATAAAATTATATTACAAATGAAAGACTTGATAAACGTTTTGTTTATATATATATATATATATATATATATATATATGTATATAATTCGTTGGATGCTTAAGAGTTCGGAATTATTATATTTTTAAAAAAAATTCGTTTCAACAGAAAAAAAGGATTATATAATTTATTTAGCAACCCAAATGATACTCTAGGCAGATGGTCTATTTTGGAAAAAGAAGAGCCATTAATGGAAAATGAAATATCTGCTTGGAAAAAAAGAACAAAGTTGATTTTCCATAACCCAAATGACACTCTCAAGTCTTGTTCGAAGGAAAAGTCAAGATGGGCATCATTCAATCTACGTAACATGAAGTTAGCTAAGTATTAAGTCTTCCCATGCTGAGCTAACACTTGATCTACTCTGATTTGTATGGGATATCTACATCAACTTTTTAATCCACATTGAAAGATTCACATCTCTAGCATTATGTTGGACATATTCTATTGGAATGGGAAGAACTACTCATCCAACGAGTTGGCAGCCAGACGACTCGTAGAAGGTGAGAAGGGTCCTTACTCCGTCCCACACAGTGTATTACTATCGACCCTATCAGAAAACATCTACCTACACAAGTTTGATCAGGACATAAGGAGAATCCAACTGAAGTACGAAATTCCAATTGTTCAGAGAAGTAGATCGGTTAGGGGAAAAAACAACATGATGTTCATATTCATATATTTATCTCAACTTAAAAATATCTTGTGGAATTATTACAAATATATTATGATCAACAAATTAAGTTGTAAAACAAATTATCTGTAATATAATATGTGTTGACCCTTAAATTCGACCTAAATAACTCCATATTGGATGTATACCATTTGCCCTACTCCTTGTTTGCTACAACCATACTTTTTACGTTGTTTACCTTCTTTAAAACATACTTTAGTTTCATCATTTATATTTTGTTGAAACGAAGAACGTGAACTAATTTAGTGTTTGCGATCCCTAAAAATAAGCTCTTACAAAATAAGTGTTTATTTTCAATGGTTTGAGAAAAACTCAGAACATGTTTCTAAATTTATTTATGATTAACGGTTAATTAAAATTTTATGTGATCAAAATATTTTCATAAAATATTAATATTTTTAAATTGACTTTTTATATACATGTACAACTCTAGGATTTCTATGTTTCTTGTTTCATTTCTTTTCCAACTCAATTATATCTTTTTTTACTTCTTTTTAGTGGGATCAAATTTATCTAATCTTAAAAAGTTTGATATAACTCAAAAATCTGTTACGCAAATTATTTTTGGGGCTTTCTGTGAAAACTCCCCATGAGTTGGAAAAAAAAATTCTTCCATTTTCAAAATTATTTTTCTTCACTCTCCAAATGAGAATCATAATTTTAGTTTACCCCCCATTTTGTACAACACATACAACATATTGTGATTTAAGTATGCGATATTGCAATTTAAGTACGTGATTCTCGAGGTTTTATGCATAGTATCAAAACTCAAGAATCGCGTACTCAAGTCGCAATATCGCGTACTTATTAAATCGCAATATGTTGTATTTGCCGTACAAAATATGGAGTAAACGAAAATTATGATTCTCATATGGGGAGTGAAGATGAATAATTTTAAAAATGAAGAGCAAATTAAAATTTGAGTCCGCAATTAGAAATTTTTCGAGAATTCCATGATCTTTTTTCTTTTCTTAATTTTAATAAATTTATTTATTTTAAAATTGTTTGATTTCATTATTTTTTAATATCTGTTATTGTGTGCATTTTTTTGTCCCTAAATTTTTTGTATTAGTTTCATTAGGTTATTTCTTTAATGTGTATGGAATTTTTTTATAGTAATATACTATTTATATTATATTGTAATACTCAAAAAAATTTAAAATATTTTAGGGATAAATTAATAATTTAATAACCGATTATCAACCTTTTTAATGCTCAAGTGATTATTTTTTAATTATTGCTTTTTTTTTTCAAATATTCACTGTTTTTACTACGTTATTTTTTTAAATTTTTACTTTTAATTTATTTTTTACTTATTCAGTAGAGTTTGCAAACATATTCGAAGCTTGCAAGTTGCAAACATCGCCAAAGCATATTAGGCAACTGAAAATCGTGTATATGCATTAAAAAACGCTGAAACTGTACTCCCACTGACCGAAAGCGCTTATCCTGAGTCCAACCCCCATTTCTCGTCCATTGATACCCAAAACCCTTCTCCCTAAACCCAGCAGTCATCTTCTCAGTCTCCATCCACCATTAATTTCAAATTTTCCCGCAAGAAAGAGAAGCAGAGAAGAAACAATGGTGACTAAAAGGCAGAAATTGGCCAGAAAAAAGTTTAAAGAAGAGCACCCTGACCTTTTCCCGAAGCCGGAACCGACGCCGCCGAAAGACCCAAATAAGAAGAAAAACAAGAACAAGAATAGTAAATTCAAGCGGAAGAAATCCGATTCCAATGATCCAAGCAAACCCAGAAAATCGTCTTTCAAAAAGCATCCACTTAGAGTTGCTGGGATGAAGCCTGGTGAGAGCTGCTTCATATGCAAAGCCCCGGACCATATTGCCAAGAATTGTCCCAAGAAATCCGAGTGGGAAAGGAATAAGGTCTGATTTCTTTCAGCATTTTTATTTTGCTGCTAATATTTTGATCTTTTGTATTTGTGGGATGTGGTTTTATTTTTCGATGGAGAAATCTTTCTATGTTGTGATACTTATGAATAGCTGAAAAATGGGTGTGCGATTGTGCATTGTTTTTCCATCTTTATGAACAGTTGAAAGATAAAGGCTTTGTTTGAAAATAAAGGGGATAATAGAATAATTGTTGTGTGAATTGATATTTAATTGGGAAGCATGCAAATGGCATTGATATTGGTTTTCTTTTGATTGATGTCATCTTTGTAGATTTGTTTGTTTTGTCGGCAACGAGGCCACAGTCTGAAGAACTGCCCCAACAAAGAAGAGGACTCAGTAAATAAGAAATTGTGTTATAATTGTGGAGAAATGGGGCATTCCCTGGCTAATTGCCCGCTGCCTCGTCAAGACGGTAACGCTTTGTACCTTCGTCTAGAATATGTGTATCATTGTTACACTCATTATTTCATTATTAAGAAAAAGGAAATTCTATATTTACTGTCAACTGTTAAGTACTTCCAAAGCTGCAGTTCAGATCCCTTTGTTTTATGTTAGGATACAATCACTAGAGCTATACTACTAATCTACTATATGCTAGTATTTTGGAACCCGTTGGTTGTATTTAAAGGAGACATCTTTTTTTTTTTTTTTTTTTGATTTGTTGCCTTATTAGTTGTTCAACAGGAACGACCATTTGATTTTTCCTAATTAAATAAAACTTTCAAGAGAAATGATGGCTCCGTGTTCGGAGATTGGTGCAAGTTTGACTTGTAGAACTAAATGAAACCTAGTACTAAGTTAGCTTCGTGAATCAATCTACATTAGTCAGAATTTCATCCAAGTACCCTTTCTTTTATTCTATCTTTGGTCATATTCATAATATGAAATGTGTATTACACGTGAGTTTATTGCTCGTTGATTTACCCAAGGTTTTAATTATTTTGTAATATTGTGCTGCATTGGTGGTGCAGGAGGAACAAAATATGCCAGTTGTTTTATATGTAATGAATCTGGGCACTTGAGTAAAAACTGTTCCAGGAATACCCATGGAATTTACCCAAAGGTACATTGCTTTAAACTATTTGAAATTACACAATGCATCATTTATAGTACAACGTGATCGAACCTCAATAATTCTGCTGGTCTCATTGATGGAGGAAATGAATTGAATTTATATTTTGGATTGATTAATCGAATCATTTTATCATCGTATGGAATTGTTTTGCAGGGTGGCTGCTGTAAAATATGTGGTGGTATTACGCATCTAGCTAGAGATTGTCCTAATAAACAAAACAAAACCTCCGATGCCGGCATGGTTCGTCAGTCACGTAAGTGGTTTAGATGCTTTGTATAAAATGTGTAAGCCTTGAAAATGATAATAAAAACAACGGAGAACAAAGTTGAAGCTCTCTCTTGTTCTTGGGAGTTGGGAGTATTTGCAAAAGTTTAAAATAAGTGCTTCTGGAATGCTGATTTTTTCAGCAGCTTGATAGCTTTTCTGAGCAACAAAAGCTAAACCTTAGAAGCAACTCAGCTGCTTTTGGTTTTCTTCAAAAAGCTTTTTGCAACTTCTATTTTGAAATATACAAACTTTTAGCAATCATATGCGGCAATCAGTACTTGAACGACACCCCCAACCCCGGGGCGGTTAGCGTTTTTCTTTCGGTAATAATATTAGTTATTTGTAGATTATTACTAACAGAAGTCCTTAATCTAACAGTTGAAGGTGAAAGGTCTAACCGGATCACCAAATTCACGAGTGGGGACGATCTCGAAGACGACTTTGTGCCAGCTGCTCCACTCAATGACAACGATAAAGATGTGAAGCCCAAGAAGAAACAGGGGCCTAAAGTTGTTAATTTTGTTGCTTGATACATAATATTTGTATTTTTTGGTTGGTATTGTTAGGGTTGTAACATGTATTAGATTTTGATGAGAATCATATAATACATCAAGTTTTGCACCTTTTGATGCCGGAGTATAGCAACTTCATTCACCGCTGCTACATTTTTCAGGGCTAATCTTTGTCTTGATTCTTGTTTTTCTCAATTGAAGTTGTTAGTGATTTCCACATTTTAAATTGAGGAGTGTACCTTTTATGTAACTTTTTAGCTGTTTTTAGTTTTTGTAAGGTCTCATCAGCTTTTTTCCCCCCTTAAATACTCCCATTTTACATAATTCATAATTTGGACAAATTAAATACATTCAGACTACCTATGTTTTGGGCATGCTTAGAGATAGAATCCCTTGGTTTAGAAATTACATTACATCCTTATTTTTGCTAATGGATTAGGAAGACTCCTTTATTAGGTTTAGTTTAGGAATTCAAATATCTTTTAACTAAAATTTTGACATGTAGTATTTAAACTTTCAAATTGATCGTTACGGTGCAACAAGATTTTCAAAATGATCTGCATTAAACAATTTAGACTGCAAAATCATGTCAAAATTAGCATGGATTAAACACCACTACCATAAGGTATGAAACTCATGGTGCTAGTTGTCAGATTGATACTGTTTATCAAAATTTTGGCGTAAAATGTTCGTAATTCTTAACGGAGCTCAACGAATAGGTGTTTGTGATCTATAATAAGTAAAAACTGGAATTTCTGGAATCAATAGATCCATGTGTAATACGCCTGATTAAGGGGGGTCTGTATGTAATTTACCCTAACAATTTTCTACATGTTTATATTATATCATGCACATGCATTGTAGGATATGATCATAGAACAAAAAATTGGAGGGAAAAAGAAAAGAGATGGTTATGGTTGGAGGAAAGTATGAACCACAGAATTATTGACCCTTTATTTTCTCTCCTCTCCCGCATTTCTCTCCCTTTTAAAACAGCCAATTTCCTTTATTCCTTGTCATTCTTCCCTCTTCCTCTTACTCATTAATTTTTCAGGCCCTTGAGCCCTTCTCTCCCCAATTGGAAGACAAAATGGTACCCTAATTCTTTCTCTTTTTCCTTGGCTTTTTTCTATGCATTTTTTTTTTTATATGTGTGCAAATTTCGGGCCGAGTTCGGGTTCCTATTACTGTTACTATACTTCCATGGATATATTGTTTAATGGCATGGATATAATGAAATAATGGGTGTTATTTTGATATTCTATCTAATTTATGCAGGCGAACGCTTCGTCTGGAATGGCAGTGGAAGATGAGTGCAAGCTGAAGTTCTTGGAGCTAAAGGCAAAGAGGAACTACCGTTTCATCATCTTCAAGATAGAAGGGCAACATGTGGTGATTGAGAAGCTCGGAGAACCTTCTGAAACCTACGAGGATTTCACGAATTCTCTCCCCGCCGACGAGTGTCGTTACGCAGTCTATGATTTCGACTTCACCACCAACGAAAATTGCCAGAAGAGCAAGATTTTCTTCATTGCTTGGTAATGTGTGTGTGTATATATATATATATATATATATATATATATATATATGTTTTGATTGAATCAATTATTTACAAGACTCTCTTTAGTTTCGTGTTGCGACCAAGTTCGTCATCATAGTCATCCCTCGTGATAATTTTGTTTCGTTACACAATTTCTTGTCAATATTTAGAATTACACATACCTCCCTTATAATTGACATATTTGATATTTCTGATTCGAAGTTATGCAGCCCTTTATGGGTTATTACTTGTTATATATAGATAAATGATGAAGATATTCAAATACACTGGAAAAACCTTTTAAGATTGCTCTAGAATATAGTGATGATGCTGTAGCTGTACTATCGAATTTGGCTAGTTTTCATTAAATTTTTGTGCTTAGAGGGAGGTATTTGTAATTTTGAAACTAGAGGGAGGTATTTGTTATTATTATTGTTTAGTATAACTACTTGAGTGGAGCTCAACAAGGTCTTCTTTCTCCGCTGATTATGTACAAGGTTGTATTTACCAATCTGAGTGCAAGTGTCCATGTGTGTGTAAGAAATGGTTTTATAGTAGATCGATGACGGACTGTCAGTTCACTTAATTTTGGGCTCTGTTACAATCTTGAATGAGACCAATTCATCTGTAAATTCAGAATACCTAGAAAGATTTTACGTTAAATACATAAAATATGTTAATTTAATCAGGCTTCCCAGGTTTGAATCCTTACCAAAAACAGTTGTTATCGATAAGAAAATTCTAAATCTCCGTTTGAAATAGTTGATTGCTATAGAGGGATTGGTGATTTTGCTTTGATTTTGGTTATAACTTGATGTGGTTTTCTCAGGTCACCAGACACATCAAGGGTGAGAATGAAGATGGTTTACGCTAGCTCAAAGGACAGATTCAAGAGGGAGTTGGACGGGATTCAAGTCGAGTTGCAAGCTACAGATCCCAGCGAAATGAGTCTCGACATCATAAAAGCACGCGCATTTTGAAAACGCGCTTTTTTCCTTAGCTCCATGCCTCTCATTCTTCCAATATCGAGAGTTTGTTGTGTTTCATAGTTTGTACTGTTTGCATCATCATTTCATTGCATGTAAGTAGCATTGTTTTGTAAAACTGTTTAATTAATTCTAATACTTCATTATTTTTGAAAAATTCGACATTAACTTTGGCCTCTATATATTTGACAGAAGCAGAACGCAGGTGTTTGCTTTAATTTGAAGGTTTATTGCTTTACAATGACTCATTATTTAATGAAATTTCTTGGGACTACTTTGGGAAAAGTTTGGTTTTTTGATAAAGATTTGCCAGTATGAGGTGTTTGAAAAAATAAGGTTGAAATACATTTTTAATCAATTGGAATAGTGAAGAAAAGATAGCATTAGTGCTAACTAAAATATACTACAAATAATGTCGCATTGTATTTGGAATCAAATTAATAATTAAAATCATAGATATTACATATTTACATGTAAGCACATCAACAAACTGAAGCTCGTGCTGGTTCGATAGGCACAAATTCAAATTCAAATTTATCTTGATGTTTGTTCGCTTCTCATAGCTACTCTTTCTAGACCTCTGGATATCTAGAGCAAATTGTCGCTCGTTTCCATATTTCTTTGATAATAAAGTTGGCTATCTTTGTGACATTCATCATACAAGTCCGCGAAGAGGGTTGAAGTTTAGACTGAGACTAAAAAATTATAATTTTGAGTTCAAATTTATTTTGGTAGACTAAAATTTGCGTTTTTAAAAAAAAAAAAAGAAAAAGCTCGACTCTAGCTCGATTCAATTCGACTCTCTATGTCAACATCATTGCCATTATCAATTTCTAAAAATGGTGAAGCCTTCAGGTATAAGTAGTCGATTTATTTTCTTCTTAATGGTCCATATACATGATGATGGTGCAGTACTACTGGGGGTGGGTGCTCGATAATTTTAAAAATCATGTATGTTGGTGCCCAAAAATAGATATGTGTCAATTTCTTAGTACTGTAATTTTAATCAAAATGATCAATAAATGAACTTATTTATACTGTGTAATATATTTTGCGAATGACGATAATAGTTTGGAAAGATGAAATCACAAGAGAAGTGAGTGTATAATGGAATGTTTTCGTGTAAAGTGGGACAAAATCTAGGCTAGTGTGAGTTGAAAATTATTAGGCCATATAGGTGTGGAACCATAAATTTCTCAAAATAATATCAAGGAGCGTAACAAACAATTAAAAGTTACAACAAATGTTAAAAAGACGTGAATATAATTTTGACAATATTAGACTACTGTAACCCCATTTATATGGGTGGAGTCAGGTCAAATTAACATTTTCTCTGTCAATTACAGTTATATACTCGAGAATTCAAACATGAAATCTCTAATTAAGTTAGTATAACAGATAGGCTGCGTTTACTTTAGTAGTAAGGAAATCAATGTAAATGGATTAGCATAGAAAAAAAAAATCTTGACTATTTACTCATTGATATTTTTTACTTTAGTAGTTAGGCTGCATTTACGTTGGGAGTAAAGGGAGTTAGACTATTGAAAATAAGGGGTAAATCGTCGAAATCAACCACATCGTCGACATCTAAATCGTCCGATGCGGTTGATTTCGACGATTTACCCCTTATTTTCAACTAAACGAAATCTGGATCGGGGATTTACGGCGCCGTTTTCAATCTCACAACCTCGATTATCAGCGCCGAAATCATGGCTTTGCCGGCGACGATGAAAGTTCTGGGCTTGGTATTAGGTTTGATAATGATTTTCGTAATGGGTGTTTTATCTGAAGTTAATGTTGAATTATTAGTGCGGTTTTCGGTTCAGTGTAAGGCCACGTCTTATGGGGAAGTTGTTTAAGCGGCATTGGGGAGAACAGCTAGGGTTTTGTCTGAAATCTGCATAATTATTACCAATGCCGGCGTTTTGATTGTGTATTTGATCATAATTGGGGATGTTATGTCTGGATCTCTTCGTCATATTGGAGTTTTTGATCAATTGTTAGGTCATGGTTTCTGGGATCATAGGAAAGTAGTGATTCT
>JBBMKE010000007.1:8733616-8746592 GCA_037834125.1 Lippia alba
TCGAATTGATGTGCGAAACGCTTGAATATGATCTTCTATGGCATTTATTGTGCACATGAACTCTTTCATGACATGAGCTACTTATCATGCATCTCAAATTATGTTCATTTTATAGCCGAGCGTCTTATGTGGTCATTTGTGTCTCACTTCACCTTTCTTGCACAGGTTCGGGTCCGGTAGGAGACGAGGCCGGTTCGTGAGGCTCCTCTATAATAAGCATCAAACAAGCACAAAAGCAGTAATGAACCACAAATACACCAACAAAACTCACCAAAAACGAACACAACAACAAGGCACAAGAAAGACGTCAAATACTAGCATATTTCCAACTCAAGCTCAAAGCATTAATGGAAACATTAAACCAACTCAACCACCAAGTAATCAAGTCCATAAAATCATAAATTAAAGTTTGAGTGATCACATATATATCATCAAATTAAGACATAACACAGGAGAAAGCATATGAATTCATAAATGAACATAAACCCTTACAATTCACAATCATAATCATAGCTCTATTAAACTTAGCTCAAATTCAAAATTTCATGGATGAAAATAACCACATAAGGATGGAGAACACAAATATACACTCACATCTTGAATATAATGGAGTTTAATGGAGATTTGAGCTCAAAATTCCCCATTGTTGAATAGTGATGGGAAAAGTTGTGTTTTCTCCAAAAGTGCAACAAATTTCCCTTTATTTCTTGTGTTAGCTGAAAATGAAGATGTATGGGATGATAGTGTATTAAGTTGGGGTTAATGGGGCCAAGTTTGAGATTAAAAGGTTAAGAATTGAGGGAGTTATGTGCAATTTAGTACAACGTGGTCATTTAGGCACGAATAATTATTTCGGTGAAATTTTGAGGGTTCAAATGATTTTTGAAAAATACAAGGATTATTCCATTATCTCTAGTCATGCAAATGAGCCGAGTCGAGCTGAGCTTAAACATTTTTTCATGGTTCGAGCTCGGGCTCAGCTTTAAAAAATCAGGCTTGGGTTTGGCTTGCGAGCCGATGAACCTTAGTTGGGGTGCCTCGAGCTTGGCTCGCAGTAAGTTCGGGCGAGCCGAACCGAGCCTATGAGCCATTACCAAAACCCTAATTTTTCCAGATCTGCATCTTTCCTGTGAACCAAAATCTATTTACATACATCTGTTTCAAAAAAACCACCTAGATTTCGTTTTTTCCATATAGCTAAAACAAAAAACAAATTATCACCAAAAAAAACAGAAAATAGAGGTGTAATCGGAACAAAAACTTGGAAAAGTACATAAAGAATCCTAATTCCACGACATTCAAGAAAGGGAAACTCTAAGAGTTTGGGGAAAATTAAATACACGACCAATTTGCAATTACACAACACAACATCCAAGTTCTAAGTGTACAAAAATAAAATAAAAGTTCCCAAAATCTAACCCTTGCAAACTAGATTAAAGTCCAAAGAGAGGAGGTGGAGGTGTGGGCTAAACTCTGGAGGTGGTGGCTGGGCTGCGTCTGAACTCTGGAGGAGGTGGTGGTATGGTGGGCGGTGACGCGAAACGGATGGTGGGAAAGAGAAGGCGGTGGAGTGCTGGTGCAAGATGACGACATAACGCGAGAGGGGAGGTGGTAGGTGTTGCTCGGCGGCGAGAAATGAGAGGTGGTGGCACTGCGCTGGATGGATAGATCTGGAGGAGGTGCTGGTGATTGCTGAACTCCAGAGGTGATAGCGAGGTGGTGGCTCTGGCGTTGGTGGTGGCGAAGTAATTTAGGGTTTTTCACTTAGCTGCGGCTGAATTCAAAGTGGTAAACTAGGAATGGATCTGTAGGTTTTCTTTACCATGTGTTATATATATATACATATACAATTTCTTTTAATTTTAACTTGATTTGCGAGCCATGAGCTGTGAAATACACGGCTTGGGCTTGGCTCGTAGGCACCACAAGCTGAGCTCGCCAGGAACGAACCCAAGCACGAGATTTAACCAAGCCGGCTTGTCTCTTTTGCATTCCTAATTGGCTCCCAATCATCAAAACAAGGCCAACGATGGTGACGAAATCGAATCTGAATTCTCGAGCTCAAGTTATACTACCCGGATCCAAGGTGCGCTAATAATGTTTTAGCCTCCTTTAGATCCTAAATGAACCAAGCACCCTAAAACCAACAAACAAACCTGAAAAAAATACAATGAGCATATAAATACATTCGTAACTTATATGGCTCAAAACATAGCAAATTGGCACAAAAATCAGAATTAAATTTGGGCACAAGCGAAGCAAATACCAACAAAAGAGCATAAACTTTCAAATAAAAGAATTCAAATAAATAAAAGAATAACATTTAAACAATTAAAATAAACATGTAAATGCATAAATAATTAATTTAAATGCGCACATACGACATACCCGTCCGACCGAAAAGTCAGGGTTTCACACATTTTCTCCGGACATGTATTAATCTTGTGCTCTGTGGACCCACACACATAATACCTACCCAAATATTTCCAATACTTCTCCAGTGGATGGATTCCTTGACAGTGTGAGCAACGAGCCGGGTTGGTCAGAGTCGGTAGTGCTGGAGGTGTTGTGGGACCAGCAATTCGGGGCTTCTTGTTGCCAAAGCCCTGTGGAGCAAGCCTGTTGCCCAAATTAGAACTGGAGCCCAAATAGAAAGATGAAGGATTCAACCATACCTTTTGGGCCTCAACTTTTATAGCCTTCTTAGTCACCTTGGCCCAAGTTGTAACGCCCCTAAAGAGGACTATCACATCCTATCACACGCTACAAGCACGACTAATATATGAAATGGTCTTTCTTATATGCATTGTACCCGAAGCAAGTAGTGACAGACGGACATCCTAGCTAGGCCATTCTAAGACAACTCCACAACAACAAGGCAACAAACACATCAGGATAAACAAATACGAGATATAAAGTTTTATACAAGCATCATAAAAATCATGAGATAACATACGGCAACAATTCCATAAAGCTTCATAATTCAAAAGCACAACATATTTAAATCAACACTTAAGTGACCGACAGGGTCTAGCACATAATTTTCAAAATACGAATAAGTAAATCCATTATAAGTGACCTACATGGTCCAACACGTAATTCCCAAAATACGAATACATCATAAGAATCCATAACATAAGTATTTGAAACCAAAAACATCAGAGAGTATGCTAAATACAAACATAAATAAAAAGCACATGCTAGACTTGGCACGACGAACCTACGAACTCAACAGCTACCTAGCACGAACTCAAAAACTGCAGATGACACAAAGATAAACGAGGCCAGTTCAAACGAACCGGTGAGGGCTAAATACATATAGAAATATAAGGGAATTACAATGCATGCTAAACAAAGGTGTTCGGATCCGCAGTTTTAGAAATCGATGTAAGGTTTTAATAAAAGAACAGTCCCACAAACTAAACATAAATGAAAATGCTCAGCAAGAACGAGTGCCCAACCTTCACTTCCATAATATAAAACATCAAACTTATGAACTATCCCATCTAACTCCTTTTGATAGAGGGTGTATGGCCCAACTATAAACACATATTTGTTATGGGGTTTCGAAGCCTTACGTGACATTCGACATGTGACACCCCGATTCTTCACACGTACATGTTTATACCACGTGTGAGTTTAAATTCTTATTTTGTATTTATTTTTAAATTTAACTGTTGCATTTCATTCATATTAATTTGCTTATTTGATCAATTTGAACTATTTGCTTATTTAAGTTTTGATTAATCGCGTAACTTGTATTTTCGTGTTTTGATTTCCCGAGCATGCTTAATGTGAATTATATGACTTTTGGACTCTTTTCATGTTTTAAAATTGTTTTGGGTCTTAGTGTAATTAGTTTTTGGACTCAATTGTGCGTTTTTAAATGTTTAGGGGTCATTTGGTAATTATGACCTAATTGAGTCCCTAGGTCGTTTCTTGAGCTAGGGAACTCGGAATCGAGTTTCGACACCTTCATTGCGTTCTATTTGGTAAATGGGATTTAATGAGCCTAACCACGTATTTTTATGACCTCGTTTCGACCCCCATATCGACCCGTATGCTTATACGTATCTAATACACTTTTGTGGGACCCTTAAGCCATACCCTTTGAAGACTTTTCCTTTCCCTCTCTCAGAAAATTATCAGCCATCTCACTCCCCTTCATTTTTTCCCCATCGATTTGCAGCCAAGGAAAAAGAGAAAAGAGCCCCAAGCCAAGAACCTCCATTGAAGCCCCTTACCCAAGCTCAAGACCTCTTTTCTTGATTTTCTTTGCTTGGTAAGTGCATATACTTGTTGCTTGTAATTATGTGACTCATTTATGCATTCAATTCATGGATTATGTGTTGGGATTATTAGGTTTGCATATGGTATAAATTTGAAAGGTTTCATGGCATGTATTGGATAGATGCATCTCTTTGTGTCTTGTTGCACTTTTATGCATAATTGGAGGATATGAATGCTATTTCTTGAGTTATTTATGGCACTTTTGGTTTGGTAGTTGTTATGAGAACTTGGTGCATTTATGGTATTTGTGGGTTTTTGGAGAATAGCATGAATTCTTGGTTTATCGCTTCCATTGGTGTTGATATGCGTATATATGAATTTCTTGTGTAGGAATTTGGAGTTTTTGATTCAATTGTGGCAAGATCACTTGGACCCCTTTTCCCTAACTTGATCTTTTGCATGTTTTATTGTGTTGGTAATGTGTATAGATTGCTTTGGTGTTATTTTGCTTAGTTTTGGATGCAATTTTGGCTATTTAGAGATCATCAACCTTGCCGGTTGAGGCCTTTGGTGCGTGTTTGTGTGTTTCGTTAAGAGTGTGCATGTGAATCATTGATCTCTCAATGAAAATTGATGTCTTATATGTTCTTGAATGCGTTATGTTGATTATATATGAATTAGGATTGAATTTGAAGTGTTTAAGCATGCCTAAGTGTTGTTTTTGGTCGAAAATTACATAAAATAAGTTTTCGGGTCGCAGGGGCATATCAATGGCCATTGGAATTTTGTGCATTGATTCCAATGGCCTTTAGAATGAGGGTGAATAGTAGGGAGCTACTGCCTCAGTTCAACGACCGTTGGAATTTGTTCTTGTGATACCAATGGCCGTTGATATGGCCCAGCCCCACCGGTCGCTTTCTTTCGTCGTTCATTCATTTCTTATGCCTTCTAAGCATGTTTCTCACCCTAATATGATTCCTAAAGTTTTCTAATGTGATTATATGTGTGTTAAATTGATTGTGTTGAAATTTGATACGATTTTATATACGAATTTACGAGTTATGCTTCAATATGCGTTTTAGGATTCGTTTATGCATCACATTGCATTCCATTGCATTCATATGCATTGCCGAGCATCTATTTGGTTCATAATTTAGTCTAAGTCTCGGTTTTGTGTCTCTTTGTTTCAGATCCTCCTCCGGAAGTCAAAGAACCCGAGCTTTAGGTGTTCGTTGCTCCTTCAATCCGCTTCTTTGCACTCTTTTGCTCAAGGTGAGGGTTAAGTTTGTATAGATAACAACCTATGGCCTTTATGTATATTGATTTTGAATCCCGCATGCGTTATATTACTATATAGTATATACGAGTGTTTATAATATGAGTTCGATTTGTGAATCACCTTTGAGTTTATGAAAATTGTATAAGTATGAATCATATATGAGCTTGTTTTGAATCCAAGTACGTTTCCATTTGAGTCTACCGAGTTTGCCTTGAAAGATGGGACTTTAGTATGATTTTATGAGTTTTGGGTCCCGGATTGTGGGTAAAGGAGACCCGGGACGACCATCGGGGTCGCCGGTTATGACCCCTGTGCACTTTCCATTTAAGACCTGCGTGCGGTTGTAAGGTGTATGATCTTGAGCCCTCGGTGAATAACTGGGGAAGGCACTATGTGGGCTAGCTATCCCGTGTGTATATGAATCCCTATAGGTGAAATGGGTTCGCTACCTGATCACCAAGAAGTTGAGAAGGATTGAATTTATGAATTATGCCTTTATGAGTCTATGAAGTTGAAGGATACCTGTTCTCGCCGGGTTTTATGTTTCCCTTATTTATGGCAATTGTGAAATGAGTTGGAATTTCATTGTATCTATATGTATCTCTTTTGCAAAATTTGTTTTGGATTGCAAAACCCGACTCGGTTCATGATAGGCCCCTTTTGAATCTATGTTTTACTTTCTATACGTATTTATGTGGGTGTGTGTAGCCCCTTCACTCAGTCAAGTGGGTGAACTGACCCTCGTTTCCTTCACTCTTTAGTAACAGGTTTCTCGAGCTAGGCGGGGAAGTCTTCGAGTCTTGTTGTCTTCCTAGTTTAGGTCGAGTTTGCATCACATGTATTTATTTTTGAATACTCTTGTGTATTAGCATATTTTTATGAATTCAAGCGTGTAGTTCGTGAATAATTTGAATACATGCATCCTTTTGGGCTCGTAGCCATTGTTGATATTATATATGATAGCTCTGTATGGATCCAGTGTTGCTTCCGCATTCTGCTTTCTTGTCTTTTGTTGTTGCGCGCTCTGTTTAGCCCCGCTTAGCCTAGTGTGTGCCTGTCTAAGTCTACGTTCGCTTGGGCTTGGGCTCATGTATGGACGTTCATTTCATATGAGAGTTTGGGCCTAGGTGTGGGGGATGTGGATGGCCCACGCTCGGACGCCACACGACAAGAATCATCCATTCGAAGTAATCATCCATCCGGCTCAAGAAGATATAGTACTAATATCTCCATCGGTGATCCGACTTATCAAAAGGGTGGGAGCGAGTGAGGGTCAGCCTTTACGCTCGATGCTTTCCCGACATTCCCACTCTCTGGGTCTCATAAGCTTAATGTGTCCACAAGTGTCCATGGAACCACACGTACATAATAATCTCGCTACACATACATATCATAATTGGAAATCCAATTTGAGTAAATATCCATAATACCAAATCATTTTCATACTTTGCAAACAGTTTTGATTGACAATACAAAAACATAATACATATGAGCCAAGCTCTCGAAACGGCATGCTAAGCCTATATATAATTTTGCAAATGTGATATTTGAAAACCAATAATGTAAAGGTTTTACGGTGTGTACACAACCATAAGGATATTAATAACCTTACCTTACTTAGAGCTTCGACCAACACAACAAACACAACCCACGGTCAGGTCTCCTCAGCCTGAGACTGAACACCTAGCAACACAATATGACCACAACTTACAATTAAAACTTGACTCAACCAAGTAAACGACGCACAACTTAAGTAACAAGTTAATTATGAGAGTTATGTATGGATATGGAGTCATATCATGCACTTAATAAAATGTTGATGATCAATCATGAGTAAATATAGCATAGCAAAGTCACACCACCTAGGAAGTCATAAGAATTCATGTATAACTTAGCTAATGAAGCATGTGTCATTAACCTAAATGATAAAGCCCTAAAAGCTTGATGGATTAAGTGAGTTCTTATACATGCATATTAAAAGTAAGCAACTAAACATACAAAAGCACATAAAGAAGTGAATGTCCTTTTATCATAATCAATTCGTTTATTATTCAGAGATTGTTTGAGATTTTACGAGAAAATAATAAAAGTGGATTACAATAGATCGTCTTTAAGGCATCATTCCTAACAGGTTTGATATAAGTACTTGAACAGGGGAGAAAGTGTCGGAATAATCCAAGCCATAAACCTGAGTATAATCTTTAGCCATAAGACGGGCTTTAAGGTGATTAACAGACTTATCCGGATTAACCTTTACCGTATACACCCATTTATAACCAACAACAGACTTACCAGAGGGGAGAGGAACGAGCTCCTAAGTACCATTGTGCCGAAGGGCAGACATTTCCGTATCCATTGCCTCTTTCCAACCAGGATCAGAAATAGCATCATGTAATTTAGTGGGAACATGTATATAATCAATAGTAGAGATAAGGGAAGAAAATCTGGGAGATAAGTGATCGTAAGACACGAAGTTGGAGATGGGGTGGGTGATGCAAGTACGTTTACCTTTACGAATGGTAATTGGTACCTCTAAATCTCATGCTTCTTGTGGTGCAGAATCCAAAGACGGTGGAGAGGACGTGTTGGGACATAAGACTGGAGAACTCACATGTTGGTGACGTCGAACATACACCAGCAAATCAGGACATGATAGCCTCTCAATAGTAGGGGTGGAGGTTGGGTAGAGAGGGACAGGGTTCGGGAGGGTTATCGAGTTCTCAATTTCAGAAGACATGTAGGAGGTGGAGAAATACGGTGTTAGCTCAAAGAAGGTGACATCTGCATTTTGAAAGAACTTCTTAGACATGGGATCATAACTTCGTTAACCTTTTTCAGACCGAAAATATCCCACAAAAACACATTTGATAGATCTAGGACTCAACTAATTGTCCATTATCGGACTCATTTGATGGACAAAACAAACACACCCAAAAATACGGGGTGGGAGTTTGAAAGTTGGCTCATTCGGAAATAAGACCGAGTGAAGAGAAATATTCTCTAATACAGTGGAAGGCATGCGGTTAATTAAATAGCAAGCAGTAAGAACATCTCCCCAAAAAGTTTTAGGAACATGTACATGAAACATAATCGTGCGTGCAACATCAACAAGTGTCTGTTTTTCCTTTCCGCAACCCCATTTTGTTGGGGAGTGTAAGGACAATACGACCGGTGTAAAATGCCATATGTAGTCATGAAAGTATTAAAATCATTAGAGAAGTATTCTTTGGCATTATCAATTCTAAAAACACGAATTGACAACCAAATTGATTTTTAATTTCCACATAAAAAACACAAAAGATAGAAAATAATTCAGAACGATCCTTCATTAAGACAATGCAAGTGTTCCATGAAAAATCATCAACAAACGATACAAAATAACGAAATCCTAAGTGAGACACAGTACGACATGGACCCCACACATCAGAATGGACGACATCAAACGCACGCAAAGCAAGTTTATTTTCACAAGATGAAAAGGAAACTTTACCATGTTTACGCAGTTGACGTGACTCACATTCTAAAGACGCAATATGACCAAGATTGGGAACTAACATCTTCAACTGTCCCAACGAGGGATGACCAAGACGATAATGTATATGCAACGGAGAGGCGGCTGCCTGACAAGCAGTGGTAGACAACGGTTCAATATGGTAAAGTCCTCGAGACTCATGTCCTGTTCCAATCATCTCCCTAGTCTTTAAATCATGTATCGCAACCGAGTCAGAGAGAAAGGTAACTGAGCAGTTGAGTTGTTTAGTTAATTTACTGATGGAAACCAAACTAAAAGAAAGATTATGAATGTATAAAACAGAAGAAATGACAAGGTAGATGAATGGGGAACTGTCCCAATGCCTTGAACTTGGGTTTGAGAACCATTGGCCACCGTAACGAGGGGTAGGGAATTTCAATACTGAAGAGAAGAGAAGAGAAGACACTAAGGTTACCTGTCATGTGGTCAGATGCACCAAAATCTAGAATCCAAGGCTTAGATATAGTATGATCAGATAACAAACAAGCGCGGGAGTTACCTAATTGAGCAATAGAGGCAATAGGAGCGGAAGCCTGTTGAGCAGTTTGGTACTGAGGAACTGCGCATACTCATCCTCTGATAAAGATATGCTATTAGATGAAGAGGGGTTGCCCGGTGTAGGAGAATCCGAAGAGACTGTATTTGCATGCCGTGGAGGCCTGCCATGTAAATCCCAACAAGTTTCTTTGGTGTGATGGGGACGAGCACAATGGTCACACTTCAACTTGCGACCTAGACCAGTGCGTCCTCCACATGTATTAATGCGAGCTCCCCGACTATTACGAGTGTTTTGAATGATACGGTTCGTGGCCAAGGTAGAACAGTCTTCCATGGGAGGTGCAACTGAAGAAGTTTGGTATGAGGAAAAACGCAGCCCGGGAATAAACCTCTTCAAGATTGGGTATGTCAGAACTCGAGATGATTTGTGAATGGAACGGCTCATACTGTGGCGGAAGTGTGGCTAGAAATTGGAGGACATCCAGTTGATCGCGTGATTTCTACATAACGGCGACATCAACAGAGATGGGAAATAAACTGTTACGCTCGGCACATATATGACTAAAATTTCCAAAGTGGTCTGTCAAACTCCGACCATCCATAGGAAGAGATTGGTATTCAGCAGTGACCTCATACATACAAGACAAGTTTCTCGTGTATGACTTTTGGAAATGTACCCAAATTGTTTTACTACTTCGAAAATTAATACACAAGTCAGCAATCTGAGGTTCCATTGAATTCCACAGGGCTGACATAATATGGTGATCTTCTTATTTCCAAATAGCACTTTTCTTAGCGTCAGTGTTATCCGGTGGATCATCGCTCAGATAGTGATCTTTTCCTAGGCCGTCGAGGAAAATTTCGACAGAGATGGACCAATGATGATAATTACTACCATTTAACTTGCGGTTAGTAATTTGAAACAACGAATTGGACAGGCTTTTGGCATCCATGATACAGGTGAAAAAAAAAATTCGAGCAGAGGACGGCTGCTGAAAATTCTCGAAGTGGGGGACGGCCGCTTGAAAAAAAAATTATAATTAGGGTTTACTGGTGAACCAAATTTTGGCTCTGATACCATGTGAAGTTTCATAGAAGATGATTTCCATTACTTGTGAAACAAAATACAACCACCATATATATATACAAGAGAAAAGAAACCCTAAAATAACCTACCAAAAATATCACCCTATACAAGCCACATAAAATATAAACATGAGTTTAATATGCCTTTTAACACCTTTAAAGTATGATGATCCTTATATAAATGATATGCACGTGCATGAAAGGAGAAACAGTGGATAAACGATGATCCACCCGGTCACAGTGCAAAACCATCACCAACACAAGAACTACACTTGAAAGGTAAGGCATTCAGCAGAATCTACTAAAGCAGCATGTCAACAAGGACATCCGTTGGTGAAACACTGCAGAAGATGAGAAGTGATTCTACCGGGGAGAATTTTGACATCTATAATCACGAATAGAGTACATTTTTTTGCACAAGATTCGGCCACAATTATACAAGGAAATCATAAAAGTGTGCAAGGCTCTGGAATATTAACAGTGGTTACAAGCTGCAACCACAATTGTACAAGGAAATACCATTTCGTGCATCAGGACAATATAAGACGGAGGATATCCCCAGAAAATTTGAATGATTTCTCAGTTTCTTCCAGGCAGTGATCCTTCTCCTCCCTCGTCCAGTGCTGTGTAAAAAGAGAATTCGAGAGCATTCATTATACAGTCTATGGGAAACCATGAAACAAAAAAGTAAAAGTGGAAGAATAAACTTTTAAAAGAAGAAACACCAAGTTCGTACTTCAGCAACACTATTCAGCTTCTCACGAACATTTTGCAGTAGTTGGGACAAGTCGCCATCCCATTTGTAGAACTCCAATTCCTTGCCATTAAGGATCTTCTCTGCTACCTGATGGGAGAAGCAACAAAAGTGAGCATGATAATTTACACTCTCTTTCCTTTAATTTTTGTTGGTTTTGTGGTGAAATTGATGCCTTCTAACGGAGCATCGCATCATGAAAATTTCCATTTACAGAAACAAGATATTGAAACGACGTGATTCATAATCTCTGCACATTTTATCAGTCTAAACAAGGCTGACAATGTTTTAGATTGATAAATCAAGTACAGTTACATTTGGTCATTAAGCTGATGTGGAAGTAGCGCTGTAATTTGATAGAAAAGTTTGGATTTGAATGAAGAATATGAGGGGAGAGATATCAAATAAGTACAAATAGCTTAATCAGGACTCCAGGGCTTGAAACCGTTGGTAACTTTTTATACCAAAATAAGCTCAATGAATATGTTGTAATTGTCTTCAAATCCTTTGCTCCAAATCAATCTATTCAAATAAAGCCTAAAGTCCCTACACTTATTCGTGGGAAAGCTGGAAAAATATAACCTTTTTTTGAGAAGAAAGAAGCTATTAAAAATTCGACTTAAATGTTTTTATTTCCATGGAGAGTATAGATTAATTATAAAAGGATAATGAGTTATACAAACTTCGAATTTTAGTCTTCGCAAATGACACAGGGTCATTGACTAACTCTTGTAGAAAAAAATACTTTATACTTCATAACTGTAAATCATTAACAAAGTTTTAAATGCATATCAGAATCAAATTAGAGGCTTCAAATTAGTCAAAAGACTTCATAGTCACGCAATGAGATAACTTTTGTATCCAATTTAGAATATTTTCATAAATTGTTCTCATGAATATTAGATATCACAAAGCTAAAGATAACAAATTCATTTTGTAAGGAAGTGTTGGTATAGCGGATTAGGCTTTTTTATTTGATTTAATTCCACTTAATTTCGCACTAGTTAAGTGATATTAGCTTAGTAGGGCTTGGAATAGGTGAGATTAGGTGGATTTAATTCCGCTACTAACATTGATTAGCCTCTATTACAAATCACGAGAGAGGGTGTGATTAGGTGAGATTATAATTGGGTGAAATTACAATTCATTGTAAGTAATCTAACATAATATTAACTATAACTCATTAGAATCAAGCATATCTAAATAATATTAACTTTAACTCCTTAAAATCTAACATATCTAACATAATATCAACAATAACTTATTGGAGCTTTTTACAAACTCAAGTATCAAACACAAGATTGTCTCTTGAATGCTTATATAGAAACATATCTTAATTTTAGCAAATAAGCCCAATGGAGATTAACCCCAAAAAAATAATTTTGCATAATTAACACTTCCTAACTAAATAATACACAAACAATGGTAACCACAGAACATATGCAGCTTTTTAGAGCCTGAGCATTTTCAAGTAGTAGGTGCACTAAAAATTTTAGTTAAAATTTCTCACCTTTTTCCCAATCATCCTCCCACCAGCTGAGTGGGCAAAGTACGTGTTGTAGAAATGGCAAATGAAAGCCTGAGGATCATTGTTGGA
>JBBMKE010000007.1:8764259-8774622 GCA_037834125.1 Lippia alba
GCCCGTCCCAAGATTATGTAGATACATATTAGCTGTCTATGAGGATGATCTACGAAACCCTCTTTGGGAGCCTCCTCACGGCTATGGCATCGATCCTGATTGTTTAGTTGCGAAAACTAGCTATGAGGATACGCATGGAGAAGCGCCGCCCTACTTGTTGTACATTGATCATGATCATAATGACATAGTTCTTGCAATAAGGGGCCTTAATTTGGCTAAGGAGAGTGATTATGCACTCTTGCTTGATAATAAGCTCGGAAAAAGGAAATTCGATGGAGGGTATGTTCATAACGGGCTATTGAAGGCGGCTGGATGTATTCTGAATGCGGAATGTGATGTTTTGAAGGAATTGGTTGGGAAGTATCCGAACTATACCTTGACTTTTACTGGACATTCTTTAGGGTCAGGTGTGGCGGCGTTGTTGACTTTGGTGGTTGTGCAAAACAGGAGTAGATTGGGAAATATTGATAGGAAGAGGGTTAGGTGTTTTGCTATAGCACCTGCCAGGTGTATGTCACTCAATTTAGCTGTCCGATATGCTGATGTCATCAACTCGGTTGTTCTTCAGGTGAGTTTTAGTTGCGTAGTTTCTTTCTGCAGCATCATTGCTTTGCTTTTGGAAGGTTTTTGAATGGTTCTTGATTGAAACAGGATGATTTCTTGCCTCGAACAGCCACACCGTTGGAAGATATCTTCAAATCTCTTTTCTGGTAAGTGAGAAACTAAAAACTGTTCATTGAATTTTGATGAACAGCTTTTTTGACTCATTTTATGACCTCTTGGATAGTTTGCCATGCATATTATGCCTAAGGTGTATGAGTGATACGTGCATACCAGAGGAGAAAATGCTCAAAGACCCGAGAAGGTTATATGCCCCTGGTCGCCTTTATCACATTGTTGAAAGAAAACCGTTTAGGTAATACAATTGTATATTAACTTGCGTTTTGAATATTGGTTTGCAAATTTTACTTAGACTAAATTAATTTTTGAGAGTATTAATGTTGATTATCTCGTAAACCAAACTCCTGTTTGGGATATAGGTGTGGAAGATTTCCTCCGGTTGTGAAAACTGCAGTGCCGGTTGATGGGAGATTTGAGCATATTGTTCTCTCGTGTAATGCGACTTCCGATCACGCCATTATTTGGATAGAAAGAGAAGCTGAAAGGGCTCTAGAAGTAAGTTTTGTCTTTCCCTCATTAAAAAGGCTTGTCGGATTTATGAGCATAAGTTGGAAGTCTTCGTAACATAACTATGTTAGATCTTCTATTGCACTAAGCAATGCACATACACGACGCTTACTGAAAGAAAAAAATTTATCCACCTTATAACTTTTTCTCTTTCCATGTCTCAACACTGTGCAATGTAAATGTAGAGAGAGAGGATATTACATAAGTGAGGCAAGATTAGAAATTTGGATTAACTACACCTATATAACCTAAGGTTTGGTATAATTACAAAAGATTCCCTTGAGGTTTATGACATTACAAAAAATTCCCTTGACATGCTCTAAGAGTTGTCCTAATTCATGCAATTGATTAGTGATTTTTAATGGTAAAATAGGGTATTCGTAAAGAATTTGATATGAAATTATCATAACGGATGAATCTCGAAGTAGATAGGGAAAATTCTGTTATTTCTCAAACTTTAGGGGAAGTTTGTGTAATTATGTAAAACCTCACTATCTATTATCTGTTCTGAATTTTGTTATATCTATTATATTTCTTGAAAAATCCTCATCAAAAGGCATTTTTTCTCTACCTTTCCTGTCCGAAAACACAGTTGATGCGAGAACAAGATCACACGTTGGAGATTCCACCGAAACAGAGGATGGAGAGACAGAGGACCATGGAAAAGGAGCACAATGAAGAGTACAAGGCTGCTCTGCGTAGGGCTATATCGCTGGCCGTTCCTCATGCATTTTCTACTTCTGAATACGGTACGTTCGACGAAAAAGATGACCAAGAATCACAGCATTCGGTTGGAGATTGCTCCACCGCATCATCGACAAAAAGCCAGAGCAGAGACAATTGGGATGAACTCATAGAGCGTCTCTTCGAGAGGGATGAGTACGGGCACTTGGTGCTGAAAACACCAATAACTATTGATTGATGCTGAAAAGTGAAAACCATCAAATGAAACATAGTCATCATTCTTTCATTCAATTAATGCATTCGTTGTTGTAGTCTATGCTGTTGTATCAGTGAAGTAGGTTATCAAAGATGATATTATTATAGAGCACCACCAATGGAACATGAACAAAGCATAGGGGTTCTTTCTTACTGTCCATGTATAAGTAAATTAGTAAATTAGGTATGTTTTCGTGTAAACTTATTTCTTGAATTCAGTGAATATATTATATGAGTGTATAATTTTAGTTGAAACCTAGTTTTTGGCTGGTTCGAATCTTCTGCTCCATTATTATGTTTCATCTCTTGCTCTACATGTTAGATGAGCAACACATGTTAAAGATCTTGCTAGGATAATTATTAAAAATAAAAATAAAAATAAAACTCTATAGTCTGAAAGTATTGACACATGTCATTCATTCAGTATGTGGAGCACGAGATGAGACATAATAATGGAGCAGAATATCCGAACCATTTTTCAGCCAAATTAGTGTACCACTTGTCGTATGCCTATGGTGCAGACTATAGGGAATGTAATTAATTAAATAGTAAGTGTAATACATTTATCCATATCATTGTTTGAGTTTGTTCGAAACGAATTTGAAAATTTTCTATATAAATCCAGTGATTCAGATTTTTCGTTTTCCTTTTTTGAGTGAATTAAACACGAGATCTGAACGTTTTGGTGCATGAGTAGGACCAAAATCAAGTGTATACAAAATTTTCACGTCACGACTCACAAACCCAATACCCACGAGTTAAGTTTCGAAATAGAGGACAATTATCAAATTTTCTACGAAAACACGGCGAAATTGAAAAAGGAAAGAATAGAAAGGACCAAAGAGCAAATATTGCCAGTCTTCTTAGATACGCCGGATGAAATGACTAAATGCCCTTGTCAATTGTTATTCGACTCCAGTGACCCCATCCAGTCGAGGCGCCTAAATTTCAGATTTTGAAAAGTGAAACATACGCCTCTAACGGCTCCTTGCTTACCTATTATCTTAATTCCCAATTCCGCTCCTTCAAACGAAAAATCAATTCTTCAGCAATTTTCAATTTCAAACTCGAAACAAATTCATTCTGACTTCAATGGCTCCAATAATGGCGGATAGCAGCAGCGTGAAGTCCAACAGGGCTTCAATTACATCTAGAAAGGTGAGGGTAATTGGGAAGATTAAGGGTTTTACGGAGAAGGAATCTGAATCCGTGGGCAGAGATTCAAAGCCATGGATTACTGTCAAACGACCGCAGGAGCAAGGAACCTCCGAGAAATGTACCGTGTTTCTCGATACTCAATCCACCAGGTAATTTCTCTTTGCTGCTGTAGTTTGTCTGATTTGTTGGCCGATTATTTGTTTATGGAACTAGGAATTTGACTCAACTGTTCGTTTGAGTTGAGTTTGTTTGAGAAATTTTGGTAATTTGCGAAATTATCCTCAAGTTTGTCTGTTAATTTCTTATTCGAAATGGGGCTCATTAATTGTGTTAATTGATAAGTCATTTGGACTTTCTTTTTGGTAAATTGATTGAGCATATGGTTTGGGTTTGAATTCAAGTTGCGTGCTGGGGTTGGTTTTATAACAGAGTAAGTGACTCTGATTTTTGTATTTTCTGCATTGTCGAGGGAAGGGTAACAAGCTAAAGAGGTCAGATATACGAGTTGGGAGATTTAAGTTGAGTTTTATGAAGAGCTTAGTTTCAAATCAGATTTTAATTTTTTTGATTAGAAGGGGAAGTGTAATTGTTTATTATTACTGTCATTTGCCAAACTTAATAATCTCAGAATGGGAAGGCTTTGGGAGTTGAGTTTGCCATTTTATGAGCTTCTTTAGTGTGCGAGACATAGAACTTGGGGTTCGAAGTTTTGTTTAGGAGCTGGATTCTCAGTTTTACAGCACAAATTGAATATTTGTTTCTTTGTTTTTGTCATTTATTAGTCGCAGGAATGAATATGAGCTGGACTACTGCTATGAACAAAATGAAGAAAGTGAAGAGATATATTCAAAAGAGATAAAACCCCTGATTTTGGAGGTTTTCAATGGGCAAAATGCATCCATCATTGCTCTTGGAGCAAGAGGGAGTGGAAAAACCTACACCATCCAGGTAAAACTTTCATTCTTTGTTCAAATCGATATCCTTTCCCATTAAAGTATAAGTATATGCTTACCTTCCTCCTTACAGGGATCTCAAGAAAAACCAGGTTTAGCGGTAATGGCTATGTCAGAAATCCTTTCAAAAGCAAAAGAATTACGGAAGTCAGTTTCAGTGTCCCTCTATGAACTAACACAAGAACATGTGAAAGACCTTTTGAATCCCAACCATCCCATTGTCCAAGTACTTGAAGATGCACAAGGCAAAATCAATCTTAAAGGGCTTTCTCAGGCAAGAAATATGTTAATATTTTACTCAATTCCTGATTCCTTCCGTAGAAAACCTTTTACATTAGGAATTTCTTACTTAATATCTTTTGCAGGTCCCTGTCAATTCCACTACAGAATTTCAGAATATATACTTAAGTCAGGGTAGTTCTCAGAGTGCTCAAAAAATACCAGTGGATCAGCCATGCAATAAGGGCTTAATGGTGCATATATCATCCCAAGATGACAAACCGAAAGCCAAGTCGGGAAACAAGATTAATTTTGTTGATTTAGCTGGTATATTTCTAATCAGTCAAAATATTGCACTCACTCTAATCACTCGATGCATCTTATATCTATCTTTGTATGTAATGCCACTTGTCAGGCTATGAGGATCCAAAAAAAGGTAGCAGGGATGGGATCACACCTGTTGAGAGTACTAGGAAAAATAAGGCTCTCTATGCTTTATTAAATGTTGTTAGTGCCATTAATGCCGGTGATACCCGAGTGCCATATCGGGAAAGTAAACTCACTCGGATCTTACAAGACTCACTTGGGGGTACAAGTCATGTACTGCTGCTCACTCTGTTGGTATGGTTTTAAGAAAATTTTAATGGTTATTTCTGCATCCAACTTTTGGTTATAACCTAAAAGGTTTTGTGAATGTATAATTTAATTTCTGTTGTAATTTCCTTTTTATGCAGAATCCTTTCATTTGCCAAGACTCTCTTAGCTCCATAAGTTTAGTTTCTCGGTCATGTCGAAGCACCAAGCAAGTATTGACAGATTCTACAAATAGAAATCAAAGCTCGGCCAAAGTGAAGGTGCTTTCATCATTAGAAAATGGGAAGAAAGTGTCTGCTTCATTGAGTGTAAAAAAACATGTCAGTCAAAGTCGACTCTTTTCAGCAAAGAAAGCTAATACCATCTTGAAGGGAAGGTATGATAAGTTTTTTCACAATAAATTTAAATAGATGTGAGAGAAGATTATGCTGGTCTTTCTACTGATATTCTTGTGCCTTTTTTCTTTTTCCTTGAAGGAAACTCTTTGATGAAGTCAAAATTGTCAATCCTACGCAGGTATAACGGCTCAAATAATGAAAATTTTGAGTTTGTTTGATTATGATACCATATTCCTCAATCGGCAAATGATTCAACTAACTCTACAATAATTACAAAAAATTTGCAGTTGAAATGCCAGTCTAAAGATACTTCATCCAATAAATCCAAGATTCTCCCAAATCTTGCTTCAATTCTCCCACCATTTTCATTGGAAGAGGTATGCCAATATCTAATTAAAATTTTCTGGTAGCTTCATATCAATATCAGGATATGTTTTCAAACTGTATTATCATTTTCTCTGTAAATATTGCAGGCTATACAAGATAAATCTGTTTCTGAATGTAGACTAGATGAAGAAACTACAGAAAAAGGAAATCTTGAGGAACCTATGTCCAATGCACATACCAGTTTGGTCCCAAGTGTTGCTAATGACGAGGCTGTCGTTGTGGCAGAAATGGTATTCAATTACAATGACAATTTGCAAAAATACTCAAATAAATTGTTTTTTTGTTCAAACAACACAAAAAAAAAAAACTCGAATATTACTTCTCATTACAACAATTGTATGCATAGACGACAGACGTCTAATTGTTGAACCATGTTCACATGCATTTTAGTAAACACTGTCCATAAAAGTTACTTCTGGTTTCTCAGGATGTTTCTACATGTGAAGAGAACAAACCTTTGTACAAGAAAGACGATGGATCACCTCTACTTAGTGAAAGAATTAAGGAAATATCTAACAATTTAAAGGCCTTATGTGCATCAACTCCTTCGACTATTAAGATGCCCGAGGAGATAGTTGCACCATGCAGCAGTCAGTATACTGATATCATTGAACCCCAAACCCCAAATATGGAACTTAACCCTGCAAGTTATTGTAGTCCATGTGGTAATTTCAGCAACCGTAGTAACGGTGTGAAGGTCTGAATCTTCTTACTATCAGCATGTTTACATTAATTTATGGTTCTTTCTCTGATTAAGTATTTTCTTGTGATGGCAGCATTCTCTTGTCAAAGAGTACCTCAACTTTCTGAACTCTGCTAACAAGTAAGTGAATATATATTAATCTATGTTGAGATTGACTAATTGTGCAGTTAGGAATATCAAGTCCATATTAAGAAATCCATTGAGCTTGTTCGGATATGTTTCTACTATAGAGTTTTTTAAAATCCTGAACATCTTTCCTAAGTTGGTTTGAAGTCATTGTGGTTGATTTGAAATGCATTCTTCAAATCCTTCTCTCTAATCCAAACAGTTTCTCCAAGTTTTTCTGTCTTCCTCTGGTTTTCACGTATATGATTATAATCCATCATAGTTGTTAACTATTGTTCCTCTTTATTTGCAGGGAACAACTAAAAAGCCTGAAGGTATGTTAACGTTTACATGTCTCAAATTATGACATTTCCTCTTGCTCGGAAACATCTCATGATTTGTTGATATACACAGGGCATTGGCGAGAAAAGAGCTACATATATTCTTGAACTTCGTGAAGAGTCTCCTGAACCTTTCAAGAGTGTAAGAAAACATTTTCTACATTACTAATCCTATGGGATGTCTCTCTTTAGTATTAATTGTCATTTCCTTCTCCTGTGTGATTTGAACTATATTTTGCTCTACAGCTTGATGATTCTCTTTAGTATTAATTGTCATTTCCTTCTCTTGTCTGATATGACTATATTCTGCTTTACAGCTTGATGATTTGCAGGACATTGGCCTTTCCGAAAAGCAGGTATATTACAACTCCCTGCACTTAACTAATTGTTACCATCACTTGATGCAATTTAGTTTCGGTGCTATACTACATTAACTAAAGATATCAGTGTTCAACTATATTTGGTTACACCTTAGTGTTACAACCCTATCGTATCCCAATGAATAAGATATATAACCGGGAACCAAAAACTTATCTAATTATTATATTCATGAGAATTTGCTGAACTACTTACGGATATAATCATCAGATTTCAGAACTTTGACCATTTAATTTTTTACTATTTATATCGTTATGCAGATCAAAGGCATTATGAGACAAGTGGCTGGAGACCTTTTTAATTAGAAGATATTATGTATAGTATTACGAAGAATGTGGATGTCCAATACTGTTAATACTGTTACTACGGCTTCTTTTTCTCCTCTATTATATTGTTTATTTGTTTAATTCTTGTATTAATAGATTTGATTATTAATTTTTTTTCATGTTTATTGGTGAACTATTGAAATAGTTCTAATGTCAATGATTCAAACATATAATTGATTCCAAAAACATTTAAACTTGTCCTCCATGCTTGTCATATTAAGTGTATATAACTTAAGATATTTCGTAATATGGACAAACTGCATAGTGCATATTTGCTACAAATGCAATTTCGATCTATATCGAGTATCCTCCTTGATTTTGTAACTATTATTTTAAAATTGACTTTATAAATTTCGAAATTGCATTTGACTTAAAAAAAGAAAAACATTGTTTCTTGTCTTTTGACACCATGACCAATCTACTTTGAAAGAAGAGAAAGGTCCCGAATTTATACTTTATTGCTTTTCATTTGGTTGATTCTTTAACCATTTATCAGCACTATTCCTCCAACAATAAGGCATGTAAATCAAAAGTACTTTTATTAAAATCATTTTAATAAAAAATTTCAAAATTTTTATTTTTATTTTTATCAAGATCCTTTGATTGAATTCAATTAATTTAATATTTTATGCATATAAATATTTTATTTTTATTTATATCGAATTGGATTTATAAAGATATTTACTTATAATAATGATTTATAAAAAAACATTACTTCTAATGAAATCAAAGGAGACTTTTAACATTTTGATCTAGTCCAGTATCTACTAATTTGAATTAAAAAAAAATCTGACTAATTAATAGTTTCAATCCATTATAAATTTTCAATAGGAATCGTTGAGCTGACAAAATTTATTCATTCTTAATTAAATATCAGATGTTTTAAGTCTGATTATACGTAATTTATCTATTAATTATGAATTTATGATAGGTGATGGCTAATTTAACTACTAATTATTATAATTGACGTGTAATTTTTCTTTTGTTAAAAAACATTAGAGAATTCATGTCAACAATCATCGAAAGTTCTCACGCAAAAAAGAGAAAAGGATGATTCTTGGAAAAGTGAGTAAACTTAAAAAGCAGCAAAATTTCTTTGGAATTTGGAATTTTGTGCTTGTACTTTTTCATCCCAAAGTCTTTCCTTTCTCAGTACAAACACTCGCGTAGTGGAAAAGCTAGATAGCTTCCTTTTCCTTTTTTTCCTACTGACCACGAATTTGTTGAACTCCCTTCACCATACAAATCTCCCTCAAAATCCACGCGCATTGATGAGCTTTTGATTGGGGAATTCTGGGGAGAGATGGGGAGTGAGGGAGAAGCCAGTGATGATTTCGATTTGCCGGTGTATGTTGCGGTGGGAAGGGATTCGAAGGAGGGGAAATCGCTGCTGAATTGGGCGGTGGAGAATTTCGAGGGGAGGAATATTTGCCTTTTGCATATTCATCAGCCCACTAGCTTGGTTTCGCTCAGTAAGATTTTACTTGATTGTGCTCAATTTCGTTTGTGTTGATGGGATTGTTTATTTTAGTTTGTTTCTGCTCTGGGTTTTTGTGACTGTTAATTGGGGGTGGGTGGAGGGTGTTTGGGGACTGGCTAGTTTTATCTGATCATCAGAGTTATTGATGATTTTGACCCTGATTGTTTACGGCTTTCGTTTGTGTGAATATATAGGTGGTTTTGACGGATTAGTGTTGAATTATAATTTATAGAGCTGATAATATGTGTGAATGATGAAAATGGTTGCTGTAATAAGATGAAAGTATGGTTGGACTTTGTAATGTTACTTGTATTTATAGTTAACGTACTTTCTTGAATCCCGTATTGTTTCCAGTGAGTGGGAAGCCTTCAGCTAGCAAACTTAAAAATCATGCAATTAAAGCATGCCAGGAATACGAGAGGGTAAAGACACAAAAGCTTATAAACCAGTACCTTCTCTTCTTGTCTCAGAACGGGGTACGTATTTTCTTCAATTACTCTCTTGCTTACTGTAATACTTTTGAATCAGTTTGATTCATCTGTATTCATGCAGATGGATGAAAAGCATGGTTTATCTACTTGTTTCTGAATGGTTGATTGGCTTTACCTTTACAATTTTTAATTCTTGGAACTAATGAGTTTTTAAGAATTTTATGGGCTATTCGTGAACTGCCTTTTGAAGAAGAGCATTTGCTTTACATTTCTGCAGAAGAAAGCTGATAAAGTTTGTATAGAAATGAAAAGCGTCGAGAAAGGGATTCTAGAGCTTATAGTTCAACATCGAATAAGATGGCTCATCATGGGAGCTGCTGCTGAGACATTCCACTCAAAGTACGGTGAAGTCGTTTTGTGTTATTTATTTTATTTGTTTGCTTCACAGTGATTCATGTAGTGAAAAAGCATTTTTCATGCTCATAGTGAAGGATTGTTGTGTGGTTGCTGTAAATGGAAATTCAAAAGTTTAAAAAGTTTATGCAGTTGTGTTATCATGCTGTGAGCTGCATCTTTACACATTGCCCGAATGAACATCAAATTTAAGCTTGATATATAGTGCTAATGTCCTTATTCAATTCAAGTATAAAATGATTTTATTGATAGGGAGTCATCTAGATTGCAGGAAATCGTCAGAATCCAACTCCAGTAAAGCTATGATTGTCTGCCAGGAGGCTCCAATAACTTGTCGTATTTGGTTTATTTCCAAAGGATCTCTCGTTTATTCAAGGTGAGGCTAAGTTATAATTTGTTGTTTTAGCAA
>JBBMKE010000007.1:8775078-8785851 GCA_037834125.1 Lippia alba
TGTCGTATTTGGTTTATTTCCAAAGGATCTCTCGTTTATTCAAGGTGAGGCTAAGTTATAATTTGTTGTTTTAGCAACTAAGAACCTTTTTATTGTTTTGTCTTAATACTATCATTATAATAGTAACAAGATTGGATGACGTAAGGTCGAATTAATTTCTCCACATTCAGTGCATACATACATTTCATGTACTGCTCTTTATTGTGGAGTCTATGTTTCACAATTTTAATTAGAGATAGATAATTCATTTTAATGGGAGATTAAAATAAAATTAACAAAAATTAGATTATGCACAGCAGATATACACACATATACATATTGCCCTATATATATAAATTTAAATTTAAAATTTGTTAACCTCATACTTTACTTTTCTACCAAAAAGGAAAAAAAGATCATAGTTTACAAACTGATCAGTTGTTTCTTGGTTAGGTCTACAGGCTCTAATTCTCATTTAAACACTACCAAGACAGTGTGGCCTTCAACAGATACGGTTAGAACAACATTTACACCTCTGGATCCCAAGAAAAACATTGGTGTGGGTGATGAAAATGTTCAGGTTGTGGAGCGGCAGACAAAATCAACAGAAGAGGTAGTAAACACAACAAACCCAACCGCTAAAACACTGGGCCAGACAAGTGGAAGTGTTCAGGCTTTCGAGCATTTACCACATTCTTCTTCTAGTGATTCACTGGTATGCTTGTTATGTAATATTTGAGAATTATTTAACAATCTGAATGCATGTTTAATTTGGTCTATAATTTTTTAAAACAAGAAAACATTTCAGGATTCAGAATTACAAGAAAATGAAACTTCCGACATACGCAACAAACTTGGGCATGCAATGATAGATGCTGAGAAAACTAAACAAGAAGCATTTGAAGAGTCATTGAGGCGATGGAGAGCTGAAGAAGATGCCTTGTTGGCTGTAGATAAGGTAAAGATACAATACTTATTTGTCCTTTGTTATCTTTTGTCATATTTGGTTCATTTTGTGATTCGGTTTTACAGGCTGAGAAAGCAGAAAGTCTTTACGAGGAAGAGGCTAAAAGAAGTAAAGAAATTGAGGAACAATTACATATACAGAGTCAGGAAATTGAAACAATGAAAAATCAGTACAATCAGTGTTTAGAAAAACTTAAGCTGATTGAGGAACAAAAGCCTGTACTTGAAAGCCAACTGAGAGAGGCATACTGCTCAGAGAAAGAGCTGGAGGACAAAATTATTCAGGCTGTGAATCTCTTGATCTCATTTAAGGAAACACGGGATAAACTGCAGATAGAGTGTGATTCTGCTATTAGGAAATTTAACAAATACAGGACTTTGAAAACAGAGGATCCTTCAGGAATACTAAGTGCACATTTTTTTGGAATCTCTTTTGCGGACATCATTGAGGCAACTCAAAATTTTAAACCATCCCAGAAAATTGGAGAAGGGAGATATGGGAGTGTTTTTAAGGGGATGCTCTTCAATGTTAAGGTGGCTATAAAGATGTTGCCCTCTTCTGGTTCTCAGAGTGATTCTGAATTCAAGAATGAGGTAATGTTTACATAATCTTGTCACCAAGATTTCAGACTAGCTATTCTCGTGATTTTTCTATGCTTTGACCTCTTGATTTCAGATTTACTGAATACCCCTTTATGTAAATGAAATTTGATTAGAATTACAAAATATATTTTGATCCTCACATATGAGATTTATTTGGGAAGTTTAGTAAATCTTGAAATGTTGACTTCATTTAACATGCTGTAATCAATAGAACGAGGTTGTAAGGTAGAGAGGATGCTATAAGGGTGATATGCTTAATTTTAAACAGAGGATATTTATGTAATTGTAGATACCGACCAGGGAGGACACTACAATTATTTATCATCTTTCTTTAATTTTTTTCTTATAGGAAAAGTGTCAACTCTCAATTGAGGAAAATTCCTAATTTCTCCTATTCCTTTTTCCAATGCAGACAGAAGTTTTACTTAGACTGAGACATCCAAATCTTGTAACTCTTCTTGGTGCCTGTCCAGAATCAAGGTCACTCATATACGAGTACATCGAGAATGGAAGCATTGAAAATTATCTTTCTATCCCTGCCAAAGCATCTTTGCTTTCATGGCAAATTCGCGTGCAAATTGCTATTGAAACATGTTCTGCCCTTCTATTCTTGCATGGCAACTATAGTTGCAACGTTCATGGAAATTTAAAACCCTCCAACATCCTTCTTGATTCCAATCTTGTTACCAAAATAACTGACTTTGGTGTCTTTAATCTGGTAACTGAGAGCAGTAGAGAGAATGATCCAGAGAATCTGGCTTACATGGACCCTGAAATTTTTGATAATGGAGAGTTAACCGCTGAATCTGATGTGTACTCATTTGGAGTTGTACTTTTAAGACTATTAACTTCAAGGCCAGCAAATTGTGTTGTTAGGGATGTGAAATGTGCTATTGGAAAAGGAAATGTTGGGACTCTTTTGGACGTGTCAGCTGGTGATTGGCCGATTGAGCTAGCTAACCGGTTAGCTTATTTGGGTGTGAGATGCTGTGAGAAGGAAAAGTTTGATCGCCCGGATCTTGAATCAGTTGTCTGGAGTGAACTCGAACCTATGAGAGAACTGTGCACCTCATCTCAGCTGATTCCTGCCTCATCTTGCAGTGATTCAACGAGTCAGCGAAAAGTACCTTCCCATTTCATGTGTCCTATTTATCAGGTAATAAAATGTGTTTGTATCTCTTTGTTAAATTGCGTAAATACAATAGAGTATATTGCATCCAAAACCCTGTATTGTGCATGATTAGCACAGTCCACCTTGTGATACAAAATCTAAAAAAAAAAAAAAAAAAAAAATTGTTTGCCGAAAGTTGCTCACTGCCAATAAAGTTCCAAAATTGCTCTTTATATTTTCACCAAGTCAATCTGCAAGGGCTGTTTGTGCAATATTTTCAGAATACAGGGTTTCCAGGCAGTTTTTTACAAGGGCAGAACAATCTTTTTAGGGCCAATTGTAATGGAAAAATGAATTTCAACTGCACGTTCAGCGTGTGTATCACCAAACTCACAGATCACAGTCTCCTAGCTGCATATTATGTTTCACACGGTTTTCCATAAGCTATGCCATATAACACGAGGTTTTTCATGTCCATCAAGCATATCTCACACGGTCCTTCTGCAAAAATCTCGAAACGATATCTAAAACCCGTATCTCCTTTCCTCTGGAATGTGCAGGAAATTATGAAAGATCCACATATAGCAGGAGATGGTTTCACATATGAAGCTGATGCCATAAGAGGATGGTTTGATAGTGGCCACAGCTCTTCTCCAATGACAAATCTGAAGCTTGAGAACTGTGACCTCATTCCCAACTATGCTCTCTACTATGCCATTCAGGAGTGGCAGCAAAATGCATGAAACTCCTATTCTAGCTTTGGGTGCAAACATATATGTACAAACAAACCTTTAATTACACTTACACCCCAAAGTATATTAATGTTATTTATTCATTGCTTGTCTGCAAAAGGGCACACTCATTACAAGGCTGTAAGCCAGTAATATCTTATTAAATTTAGGTTGTTTTGTAGCTTGATCATTAAATGAGTCATATTTCCATGAACTTTAATCTAGTTGAGCTAAATGTTGTGTTTAATAAATCAAATCCAAACAAGGTTTACCGCTTGACTATTTTTTGAACTCAATTCCTCGAATTCTTTTTTATTTTTCTTGACACATGATAGCATATGATTTGCGCAATACGATTTTAAATTTTTTATGTGAGAAATGTTAGACATGATATTTGAAATGACACAAATAAAACAATATTTGTAAGAATATCCCTACATCATAAATTATAAATTATAATGCTTTGGTCGTATTTGGACCTTTTTCTTCACATTTTCTCGAGTGTAATTATAATACAACTGTATTTTTGGACATTCCAAGCGAAAACCCAACGCGAGGTGTGACACAAAGGAAGAACAATCTAGAAGAATTTATATTAAAATTCGACTAGGATACTTCCAAATGCTCCCAAATGACTTTTCATAGCTTCCTTTTAACTTATGGTATTTACTTTATTTAATATGCTTCATTTGCCTTTTTATAAATTATTGACGGATGGGGATGTTTTTTAACTTTTTTGTTTTTAAATAAATACTTTGGAAGCTTTTGAAACTTTAATTATTATAAAACAGAGTTTTTAAGTATTTGAAGACTAATTGCTAACTTTCGTTTCTCAACTTATAGATTATTATCGTAAATAAACAATAGTTTGTTTACTAAATTAAATCTTTTACAACTTTAATTTATGCTTCCAATATTCTAAAAACAGAGGTTTTGCATGCATCCCGCAAAAAAGAAAAAGAATTATAATAAAACATTAATATTTTGAAATTGTATTAATTTAATCAAATGTTTAAACTCAAAATCTAATAAAAATGTAGTTATTACTTTGACCCTCTTAGGCATTAATTACCACTTCAATTAAATTAAAAGAAATGATAAATCCGTACGACATTTTACTTGTATCCAATTTTAATAATTTTTAGTTCATATTCCGTAAATTAATAAATAAAATCTACAGAAAATTTGGGGTGACCGACCAGGCCATCACACTATATAATGTTTGTAATTCCCCTCGCCTTTTTCATCACCCTTTCTCCTTCGTTCCAATTTACACTCACTTTCTCTCTCATAAAGGTTTTGCGGATTCTCTTTCTCTCTCTATACATACACATTCTAGATACACACTCTACCTATACGTACATACCGATTGATATCCATTTCTCCGATTTGCGGCGGCGTTTCCGTCGGCGAACAATTCCGGCTATCTCTCCGGTCACTGGTACGTGCGCCTTTTCGCTTTTTGTGGATTCTAGGTCACATGCCGATCGCGGATCACCTGAACTGAAAACCTAGGGCTTGTGTTTTTGATTTTCCTATTTCGTTTGGATATTTATTGCGTTAAGCGATTTGTTTATTAGTTCAGTGGCTTGTTCTGCTTTTTTACCTTATGTTTCTGTCGTAATTTTGTTGCGTTAATGGTGATTTGAGTGTGTGTGTGCTGGATTGTTGTGCTTGCGGATTTTTGATTGAGTTTGATTCCGGTTATGAAATGAAGGTTGATATGCTCAGCTGGTTAATGTTTTTGTCGAGTGGTGTTAATTGTTGCTTGTTTGTCTGGTTGGGTGCTTGAGTGACTTTACTGAGATTCACTAGTCACCACGTGCATGAACTGGATCTGAGGTGGTTTTAATTAGGTTTAGCATTTGGTTTATAATCTGAGTCTTTTGCTGTATGTTTAAAGTCTGTTTGTTTTGACACATTAAGTAGTGTTTCCTGTTGTTTATTTCCCTTTTATGCTGTGCTATTCTGTTAAGGATTTGGTGGACATTGGCATGCCGACTTGATTGCTGGATAGGCATGTGGCTGTTAGAAAACAAGGCCACAGTTTGTTCTACTGTAGAGAGGATAGGCACGTAACGTGATTAATGTTTTTCGACCTTGTTAATTGACTGAGGTGCAACTTGAATGTGCTAACCTCCTGTAACTTTGGGCAGAGTTTGGTCCCATTCAGATTCAATAAATTGTACTTATGGTTTGAGTTAATAGACATATAAATTTTGGGGAAATTTGGTTAAGTATCAGCAAGCACCTTGTTTACGATGAAATTTATTGAAGTGTCCACCTCTTGAAATTTATAAAGAATAATTGTGTTGTGTACCAGTTGCACAATGCTGTTGATTATAATTTATATTAGACAATAATACAGAGCTAGTAAGATGGTTAAGAGCCGCTTGTTTTTTGTTGCATGAGCGGCATTTACTTTTAAATTTGTGTCGTGTTAAGTTGTAGTTATCTATGGAAGTAAGTGTCCATAAGTACAATTTATGAAATAATTGCCTTCTTGCTTGAGAGCCGAGAGTTGGTTCGTATTACCATTTATAAAATAGATAAGGAGCTAAATATGTTAAAACAGTTATATATTAGCATTAGACATTATATAGTTTCACACTTTGGGTATCGTTATCCAACTTCAGATGTTTAACCAGGCATCTTTCTTCATATATTATCTTCACTACTTTGCCTGTGCACAATTCTTTGTAATCATTATTGCATGATACTAACTCTTTAAAGTTAAACTAATTTTCTTTTATTTGACTTTATATTATGGCCTAAGTAATGTTAATTCCAATTGTATGAATCATAACAGTCTCATCCCGTATTGATTAATGATATGATAGGCTTGCCTGACATAAGGCTAATTATCTGGAAATGTAATATAGATTTCTTGATACAGCTATCACTGAGTTGTCTCATGAACACAGCACAAGTTTCCTTAGTATATAAATTTGTTTTTTCTGTATCTTTTCCTCGTCAATCGATATGATTGGATACTTTGTGTCATTTATATCTTTAATGCAGTGCCTCTGTATGAGCCAATTGTTTTTGGAGCCTAGATGCCTGCTGCAAAGCTATGCTCAAGTGGAACTCTAAATGCAACGAAATCAGAAGACGGGAATAACTCCCTTGATCTTTTCATGAACCAAGCTATTGAAAAGGATCCTCTTCTCCCTTTCTCAAGGACAGTGGACAGTCCAGTGCAGTGGATTCAGTTGCTCCATGCCTTAGATCAGCCAGGTCTGTAAATATTAAATTAAATTCAAATGTTAAATACTGTAATGAGTCTTTTCATTGATATCATTTGATGTGTAAAGAGTTTTATTTTCTATCTGAGATGTGATGTGATGACTGTTGTTAGAGCTATATTGATCTAAATCGGCATGATAAGACCGTTATGCCTGGCATGTATATTTCTGATTAATTTGGGGCTTGGTATGTGTGGGTTGCCAAATATATAAACAAAAACTTCTATGTACAGATGTAGATATGTACATCACACACCAGGCTCAATGTACTAATAGCACCATAAATGGGCTATTAGCCTTAGCCCACATTCTGTGGCCCACGGAGATGGATACTAGGGTTTTTCGACCAATAGTAATAATGACCCCGTATCCTCATTTCTTACCTAAAAGGTTAAAGTGCTGCCGCTACTCTAATGTTCAATACTTGGCTAGAGCTACGATCTGTAGATACACATTCCTATGATGAACTAGCTCAATTGTTGAGGCTGTTGCAGATGAAACAGAAGACAAGTGCATTTGTGGGTCTCGCACATGTTATTTCCTGCATATTTATGGTCCAAGAGAACTAGATAAGAGATTGGGATCTTGAGTGTGTGGATCTTTTTTTTAGTTGTCCTTAGTTTCTGATGGTGTTCAATTTCTGCATCTTGCTCATTTATGTTTGACGTTTCTGGTGGAACCTGCGCATTATCATTTTTCAGATGTATCTGGCAATTATAGAAAGGATTGTTTTGATGTTTATTGATCAATCCAAATGCTGCGGTTACCTTTGTTGGATTTCCAAATTTACAATATATATGCATGTATCAGTTTTACAGGAGAGCTTGCGTTCGTGTTTGAATATTAATGCTTGGTATTCTTTTACATACAGATCTCCCCGGTTGGCCGTTGTTGACTCCTTTGAAAGTTCAGATGCAAAAGTGTGAGAAGTGTTCCCGGGAGTTCTATTCACCAATTAATTACCGGAGACATATTCGAGTGCACCGCCGATCTTTAAATGTTAACAAGGTTATATATCTTGTCCATAGCTTCATGAGAAACAGATGCAACATATATGACTCCTTTTGCTGAATTATTAGCTCTGGTTATATGTAGCATAAGGCTGTAGTAGTTTTCAGAATGTTGGTTTCCAATGTGTCTAATGTTTTGTATGCACCATGTGCAGGAATCCAACAAAAATAGGGATTTATTGGCTGCATTTTGGGACAAGGTAATTAGTTTCCCTGTTGGGCACTCGTGCTCAATTTTTATTATATCCTCCATTATATTTGAGAATAATATCTCGATTTGATGTGCAGCTGTCATTGGAGCAGGTTAAGGAAGTCGTATCATTTAATAATGTGACGCTTAAGGTAACCACGCAGTTCCTCCTTTATATCTGTGTAATTTGTTTGTTAGGATATCATGCGGCCTTACTTTAAGAGATGGATACCATAAAAGTTTAAGCTTATTGAATATGGAGAGCTATCATTATTCTAGGACTGTGCAACCATCTATTTGTAGATTCTTCCCCAGTGGTTATGATAAACTGTTTTGCTTTATACGCAATATTAATGTTTCTTTCTTCATGAAAAGCAACTACTTGGGCAGGCTAAGTCTTAGCTAAAAATTTAAGTTGTTTTTTCTCATTGATATTCCTTTGTCCTTTCTGATTCAATTAGTTAAAGAACTATTATCCATCTTCATCATGTTTGAGTAGCTCAGCTAAGTTGTAATATTGACTTTTATTCAGGGTGTTCATGGAGCTCTCATTAATTTGGTAAAAAATGTGGCATCTCATTGTTCTCCTTCATCTTCCTCTTCTTTAAGTAGTTGAGAGTTTATATATGCTCATTTACTTATATGATTTCTCTATGCATTATTCTCATAGGATATTCCTGGATCATCAGTAATAAGGGCCTTGGCTTCCTCTCTCCGCAAACCTGGGGTTTGGACGCTTCCACAGTTTTATGTGAAGGCTGGCTCCACACTTTTGGTGAGTAAGGCATCATCATTTTTATGCGATTGTGCTCTTGTTGGTTATGTTATTACTATCATCCCTAATCAATCTTTGTGCATTTTATTCACAGGACATCATCCAAGCTAAGCCTTCTGGACGGCCAATGTCCTCACAGGAACTGTTTAGCATCCTTGATGAAGCTAGTGAAAGAACATTCTTATGTGCTGGTATGCCTGAGTCTGTGCAGAAATATGTCTTTGATGGAGAAACTGCTAAAAGTAGCCTTGAGCTGAAGAACATAGTTGCTAGCACAAGCTTCCTTTTTGAACTTGAACTGGTATTTGCACTTGCCCTCTTTACATTTTACAATATCCACTAGCTATCAAGCAACACACTCTTCTTTAATTGTGAATTCAATGCACTCAGGTTTTGTAGTTGCAGAAATATTATCTTGCATCTTTGCTGAAGAAAAATACTTTGTTCCTTCTTCTATTGTACCCCCCACCCCACCCACCTAGGTGTTGTGTGTCTGAAGTTGATAAGTATACTCACAAGTGTTTATGCTTTTTTAAACAGGTCAAAGCATGGATTGCTGACAAAGATGCAGAGGCCTTGAGATGTCAAAAACTGCTTGTGGAGGAAGAAGAAGCTGCACAGAGAAGGTAGTTTCGATATGTTTGAAATGGATAGCTCTACAGAAGCAAGATGCAAAGTTTGTACTTATTTTATCTGTTTTCAATATCATTAGGCAAGCAGTGCTCTTAGAGAGGAAAAAACAAAAAAAGCTCCGTCAAAAGGAACAGAAACTGAGAGAGCAATCCCCTGAGCAGAATGGAGATTTGAATATCAATGTTGATACAATAGATAGGCCAACCTCAGCTGAAGCATCTGGTCCTTCGTCCCCTGATTCAGGTTTAGATTATAACCTAGAATCCACTCATCCCCAGGTAAAAGAATCAGATGAAGGTGGTGAAGCACAATTTGATTTCAGCAGTGAACATATAAACAGAGGGGATTCACAGAGCACCAAACTGGGTGCAAGTAGCCACCGAAATTTAGCTACCCATCGTTGGCATGCTCCAAACCCACAAAGGAGCAGCCGGTACGGATTCCATGGAAGCTCGAATCGTCAAACACTAAAACCTGAAAATATCCATAAGCTGGGTCAATTCAAAGACCGAAATCTCAAGGGAAACAAAGTTTGGACGAGGAAACACAAAATTGACAATGATGAGGATAGCCTGAAACAACCTCCTTCAGCCCCAGGGGAAACCCGTCCCCAGATCGAAGAAAATAAATGTGAGGTCATAATAGGTTCTATATCTGTCGCACTGAGCAGTAGTCAGCCAGATGAATCACAAAATACTTGCAAAACAGAACATCCTATTCTTGAGAAGAGAACTGCTAAAGAAAAACAAAATAAAGTTAATACAGGTACAGTCCCTGTGGTTTCTAAGCATTGGAGGCCTGTCAGCCGTGGTGAAACAAAAAACATCTCGTCTGTTGATAAAGGGAATGACGATAATCAGAAACATATTCGTGAACCTTGGGATAAAAATGTTGAACAAAGGTGTATGCCTTTCTCTGCTGCTGCTGCAAAGGAGTTTCTTGCACAAAGTATGTCTATTTTATCTTCAATCCACCCTTATGTTGTCTACTTAATTAATCTGACAAAATTACAATATCAAATTTGATTTACTGGATGGTTGTGCAGGATGGAAGGAAGCTCTTGCAGGTGATCATGTGACCTTAGTCCTCTCCTTAACGTCTGATTCTACTGATATTCACCACAGCCCGACAATGGTCTCTGATGATTCAGGTCCTAACCGAGAGGACCAGAGTAGAGGAAACTTTCAAATAAAGGGCTGTAAAAAGACGGAGAAGAGTCTGAAAGTCAAGTACATACCCAAACAGAAACCTGTTGCGTAGGATAAATGTGAGTATACTGAGTTTGTTTAGTGTAGCCAAAGTTACTGTTGCATTCTTAACAGAGGTTCCAGTTTTACCAAGTGGTCTTCTGTCGGAAATATCGGAGGAGTTTTCTCAAGTTAGTGCATTTTCCAAATTTTTTGGTTAAATTTCTTTTTGGATTTTTGGATCAGGGGTAGGTTGGGGTCTCTGATGATGGTGGGTTATATAGTTTTCGATTTGTTGATGAATTGTTGCAGCACTTGTAAAGGTAGGGGGTTCTTGATTTTC
>JBBMKE010000007.1:8790828-8809264 GCA_037834125.1 Lippia alba
CCCAAACGACACCGTTTCTGCAGCCCACGTAACCCTCTCTTCATAATCCCATGCAGCATCATAATCCTTCCATAATTAGGCTTAGTTAAACTGACTTTCATAACATCCATGTCGTAATGGGCGTTAGGAATATGAATGCTGGCAATGAGATTAAAGAAGACATCATTAGAAAAATCCCTTCTGCTAAGATTGATGCAATGGAATTGGATCTCAGTTCGTTGGCCTCTGTTAGAAAATTCGCTTCGGATTTCACATCCTCGCGTCGTCCTCTCAACATTTTGATGTGAGTTGACAACATAAGCACGGAGAACTTAGTTTTGATGCTTTTAATTTGATTTACTGATTTTGTCTGATTTAATGTTCAGTAATAATGCTGGAGTGATGGCAACACCCTTTTCGCTGTCTAAGGACAACATAGAATTACAGTTTGCAACAAACCACTTGGGTATATCGCAATGAGTAAGCAATTAGAGAAGTTTTGGGATAATTACACTGATGTACCTTAAGGTTTCATATAATTGCACAAACTTCCCCCCAAAGTTTGAGAAATTAGAAAAACTTCCCCTGTCAAATAATTTTTGGTACATTTGGATCAATCCATTTTGATGATGCCTGGTTTAATTTTTTTGTGAATAACCTATTTTCGTTTGACACTTACTGACAGTGGCGTAGCCACATTGTTGTGATGGGGTTCCAATAGAACCCCCTCAAAAAAAAAAAAAATTACTATGTATATATATATTTTTTGTGTATTGTGTATGTAATTTTTTTGTGTTTTTTCATTATTGACCCCCCTCAATAAAATTAAAATTAATTCTAATGAGTATCAATATATTAAATTAATAATAATTGAGATAAATTATGTTTTGGTCGACCCCTCTAAACAAAATTTTTGACTCCGCCATTGCTTACTGATTAATGTTTGGCTAGTGAATGACTATAATAGTACGTGTTGATACCAAATCTTAAGAGTAAGTCGTGAGAAGTTTTTGTAATTTCTCAATCCTGAGGGGAAGTTTTCGTAATTAGGCCAAACTTAGGTATCTGTAATGATCCCAAAACATTTAGATCCTAATGAAAATACATCTGTTATTGTTTTCTATCTGGTCTTCAGGTCATTTTCTTCTGACGAATCTGTTACTGGACACAATGAAGAAAACTGCGCGCAAGGCAAAAAGGGAGGGTAGAATTGTCAATGTTTCATCAGATGCTCATCGCCGTCCATATAAAGAAGGAATTCGCTTTGACAATATCAATGACAAGCAAGGGTATTTCATGCCATCTTATTTCTGCATTATTATACTTATAGTGGGAATTGATAATATTACATTGTTAATAAGTTTTCTCGGCTCTCTATGTGCAGATACAGCAGCTGGTTTGCGTACGGCCAATCAAAGCTCTCCAATATACTGCACGCCAACGAATTGACCAGACGCCTAAAGGTATTTAATCCAAGTCAATATTTTCCTCTTAAATGGATTAGATATGTAAGCATGTGAAAACTAATTTATCTATATTCAGCAATTCATTGCAGTACCTCTGATTTTCTCCTGTTTCTACTCAAATTCTTGAACAGGAAGATGGTGAAGAAATTACTGCAAATTCACTTCACCCCGGAATAATCACAACCAATCTCTTCCGCCACCTCGGCATTTTTGAAGGTGATTAACCTTTCAATGATTTAAGAACAAGATTAACTAGATACATAGACTAAATTACGTAATGACCGACATTAGATAATTTGTATCGTTATGAGTTGCAAGCAGTATCCAACTTAGACATGAATTGAATTGGGTTCCTCTTGGTTCAGGTATTGTTGGTACCCTGGGCAAGATGATGTTCAAGAATGTTGAACAAGTAAGTTTCTGCATTCATCATTGTGTATATATCTCTGTAATTTGTTGCAACAGTTGAGATCTTCAACACTCTGAAGGAGGGGAATTTCTGATGGCAAAACTGCAAATTTGGACAATAACATACCTCATTTTGCATTTTTTGGACTTTAATTTGACATTTCTGATTTTACAGACATTTCCTCCCAAAATTTTGCAATTTTGGACCAAATTCCAGTCGGATCCATAATTTCAGAATACCGCCTCTGTGTCTACGTGGCCCCCGAAATGTCCCCTGAAAATTAGGGGTCAGGTTGGATTTGGTCAAAATTACAACATTTTTGGAGTAAATGTACCCATAATCAAAAATGTCAAATTAAAGCCGAAAATGCAAAAAGGGTTGTGTTATTGTCCCCAATTTTTCAGTTTTCCCTATTTCTAACTCTTGCTCTTCTATATTTGTATGTGATGCTTATTTGGAAGGGGGCTTCAACCACCTGTTATGTGGCACTGCATCCACAAGTGAAGGGGATAAGTGGTGAATATTTCTCCGACAACAATTTGGCCAAACCAAGTGCAATGGCAACAGACAAAGATTTGGCAAGAAAACTCTGGGATTTTAGCTTGAATTTAACCAAGTAAATGTCCTATGTACCAAGTGAGCTCATGCAGTTCGTCTTGTCGTGTATAATTATGCCTTGTTATACAAATAAACAAAAAGATCATAATACTTGGGCCTTATATGTCAAAGTACTTATGATATATGATGCTTGTGTTGTGTTTTCTGACACTCTTTACGTGGTAAATTCAAAAAAAGTCCGCCGTACTCGTATCTGTTCGTGCCACAATGTCTACATCATAGCTTATGATGATGTTGGAAACCAACACTTTGCTAGCCCATGGGAATTTGGGCCAAATCCTGAAACTGCCCATCTGGCGATCGCATAGTGAATTGGGCTAAAAATAAGTTCGGTTCAGCGAGACAGAGTGAGCTCGGTAAGGCCTAATCTCGAGTAACCTGTGATTTAATGCTAGGAAAATCATGAGGTTGGGAAAGTTTAAGTAAAAAGGATGTTGACATAATCAAACTGGATCCCTATGTGCTTATAATCGAACGAGGGAAATAGTTATTGTACTTGAGAGTGAATGTCTTGAATTAGGGCTGTCAATGGATTGGATTTTAATTCGAATCCGGTTCGACTCCGATCTGAATTTTAACATATGTGTCCGATAAAAATGTCTGATGGATCATATCCGATTATAAATATTTGTTATTCAGAATAAATGGAGCAAATATGGAATTAACGAATCAGATTATATATATAATATTTAATTAAAATAAATTATTTACTTGTACATAATATTAAGTAAAATGACTAAAATTATAATTTTCACATAATTAACGCTTTAAACAACAATAAAATTAAATTATTTACTCTAAAAGTATATATTTTTTTATTAATAAGTTTAAATTAATTTATTTTAAACAAATATAAATAAAATCATCAAATAATCCATTACATAATTATTATTTATTAATATTATGTAATTATATTTATTCTTTATATTAAATTTGTTAAATAAAAATTAAATTTTATTAATAATCGAGTCGAATCTTTAATTGGATATAGTCCGATCCGATTATGCATGGATTCAAAATAAATGAAGGATCCGGTTGTCGGATCCTCTTGTCGGATTCAGATCGGGAATCCTCTGATCCGGCCCGAATCCGACCCGTTGACAGCCCTATGACTTGAACTAGAGGGGAAAAAAAAAAATCAAATTCCATCTCTTAGGATCTCTAAGGGATGTGAATAAAACCTAACCGGGGTGGGAAACCTGCTAGGATTTGGATTCTAAACCGATAAATAGAGCACTTCGGGTTCAAGGGCAAATACACTAACAAATTGAGAGTATATATATATATAATGCCCATAATAAAAATGATAATTAGGTTTTAAGCTTAGGGTATAGGGTTACACTAATTCGATATTTAAAGGGGTAAAATCTCACATCAAATAGTTAAATTAGGTTTTAAGTAATTGAATTAGGTCATAGCTTTGTCGACAATGTTACATTTTAATAAATAGGCGCCCACCACCCTAGCAAACACGAGAATGCATATCAAATTGTGAACAAGTCAATTCTATTATCTTAATATCGATATTCTATAGTACTCATATGGCAAACTTAATAAAAATAAAATAGGTGGGTTAAAAATGAATATGGTTTATTATTTTAATTAATTTGAATAATAATCCATGAATACAAATTTGTCAAAATTAGTCATATATATATATATATATATTAAGAATCCTTAACACTGTGTAGCTAGTTGAAGATATGGATAACCTTATTAAGTTTTATTTTTTGACCTAAATAAATGTATAACTTTTAGCAAGTATATTATTTGTTGTATGGTTTTATTCACAAGAAATAAAATTTCGTGTTTTTGTGTGAATCAGGGTGTTTGCAAACTCTTCTCATAAATGCAACATCAAAATGTTATTTTAATTTCATAAAAAAAATTATTATTATTATTATTATTTGCAATGGATTTTTCAACATATAAAGTGAACTTTTTTTTGGATTGAAATTGAAGCAAAAGTAATTCAGTACGGAGAAGAATAATACCTAATTTAAAAAAAGTCGACGTGGATGACAGTTTGTTAAAAATGAAAATATCAGATAACAATTTGAAAAGTGAAATATTTCGAAATGTAAATTGCAAAAAACTATAAAAATTTTGTGGAAAAACATATTTATCTCTTAATATTATTAGGAACGACGTTTTTCTCATGCCTTTTACATTCCATGATGCAATCACAAACAAAAACTATATTATATTTATTTTTTAAAAATATTATTTTATTATATTATATAGCATCATTAGTACGTCAACGCTTAATAACTATAGAAAATAAATTGCATATATATATAGAGAGAGAGAGAGATTGTACAAGATATGATAGAAAATAAACACACAAAATGAAGGGATCATTTTATGATGCTCAAACACATACAAGAAGTAATATCGATATTACAACTAAAAAAAATTACATTTTAATTTTTTATATTGGAAGAGTGTTATACGAATCCACGCACACATGAAAAGTATACTATATAATATTTAAAAAAAATATTTTTAAGAATATATGATCATCTAGGATGTAAATTACCATGCTTCGTATTTCAATTTCTTTTTAGATAAAGATCAGTGGAAAGAGTCTATGTCTAATATAGTTTTTCTGAATATTGACAAAAGCATAAGCCGTTCAAAGATCAAACTCCCCATTAATGATTTTGTTCTTTTCTCTTCTTTCTTTCTTGTTTGACAGTCCCTTATCTCTTAAAACTGATTTCGTCGTTTCTGAAATTTCCTGGAGAAAGTTCCACTTCGGGGTTTCCACTCAATCAGCGCCGTCTATGGAAAGAACTCCAGGTGGAGCTACCACGTATAGACAGCGGTGACTCTTATGACACGACGGATATTTCCCATCATGCGTTGATATCCCTCGCAAATTAGTTTCTTGCCATCTTTGTCACCTCTTAGGCTCTTAATAATCCTGAAACAAGAACTTAATTATATACATATATTCCACAGTCAAAAAAAATTATATACATATATTTATACTCTTAGAGAGAGAGGTTGATCACAAGAAATCATGTGGCTATTCAAAAGAACTGGGCCTTCTGGCTTTTCTTTCTCTTCCACTGCTGAGGAAGTTACTGATGGAATTGACGCCTCGGGCCTCACAGCCATTGTTACAGGTGATCTAATTTATGTGTTTGATAGTTTATGTAAGTTTGATATATTGCTGGAATTTGTTTTTCTTCATGTTCATTAGTTCGTTACGATGAAATCAAGATTATCCTTTCTTTTTAATTTTCTGTGGAAAATCTGCTGTTCTTGGGCGGTGTTGTATATATGCTAATCAATATTGATCCTGTTAACTAGTAAGTGGTATAGTTTAGCGGTTCGATTGTGTTAGTTTAACTAAAGTTTCTCTGACCTGATAACCCAACTCTATCAGTTTTGAGTTCGACTCTTTGGAAATGCAGTTACCATCGACGGTGTGAATTTTGTACCTAAGTGGTTTGATCAGATTCAAAGCCATGAAAATGGGCTATAGAATTGGAAAAAGATTTTGAGGTTGTTCTTGGGTTGTGTATGCTGTTCCTAAATTTATTGTTACAATAGTGTTTATAATATATATCCTCCAAAAGAGGCTAGTAAGTGATTTCGATAAGCTCCGACTGCTTTTAGCTTTTGATTTTGCATAGATTTGATGGATTCAGCTTCTGAGATCATGTATTGGACTTCTGATCATTTGGCTTCTTATTTCCCATTTTCAAGCATAGTATTAGTTCTTTTAATTATTAATTTCTTTGTTATGTTGCTGCAATTACAGGGGCAACAAGCGGCATCGGTCTGGAAACCGCTCGGGTTCTTGCTCTTCGTGGCGTGCACGTCGTGATGGGCGTGAGGAATATGGCTGCTGGGAAAGAAGTTAAAGAAGCTGTAGTTAGGGAAATCCCTTCTGCCAAACTTGATGCAATGGAGTTGGATCTCAGTTCAATGGCATCTGTTAGAAAGTTTGCTTCGGAGTTCAATTCGTCGCGACGCCCTCTCAACATTTTGGTGTAAGTAGTAGTTGGCAACATGAACGCCAGTTCGTTGCAATATGAGTTTAATGAAAATTGAAGAGTTTTTAGTAGTGAATACATGTTTTTTCCTTTTATTATATAGAATTACACGAGTATCCCCTGTTTGGAACGAAATTACACATACCCCCGTTGTAACTATTCCCACCATTTAGTGACACTTTTACCACGAAAACTCTGATGATTTTACTTCTCAAATGGTTCTTGCGTGTTCTCAGTTAAGTTTTTCTAGTTTGTTAATGAAGGATTTCCTTTTCTGATTGCATTATTAGGTGCATTTGTGTATTATACTTAGTTATAGGTAATTTATGCAGTTTAAGAGGTTTATATTTGGTCAATCAAACTGATTTTCGAAGAGTCATTTTTGGTCTTGTCTGCTTGCAGTAATAATGCAGCGGTATTCATGACTCCGTTCCAGCTGTCTAAAGACGGCATTGAGTTACAATTCGCCACGAACCACTTAGGTATTTTGCCTATTTTCAGACTCAGAATTGAATTTCAGTTAGGCCATTGATTTTGCTCTGTATATATTCGTTCCTGTTGTTATTGGTTTTGCATTCTTGTTTTTTCAGGTCATTTTCTTCTAACTAATCTGTTATTGGACAACATGAAGAAAACTGCTCAATCGATGAAAAGGGAGGGAAGAATCGTGAATGTTTCATCAAATGGTCACGAGCATCCATATAAAGAAGGGATTCGGTTTGACAAAATCAACAATCCAGATGGGTAATGCACCCTTCTCTTTGTTGCTGTTTGACCCTAAAGAAAATAAGAATAATTACCAAAAGTCCCTTTCAGGTTTGCCTCAATGAAGGGGGAACATAGAAAAGAAAGAGAAAACAAAATCTACTTTTCTAAAATTACAATCACCACCCTTTAGTTTGAATCCGTCTTACAAATAACACCAGCCTGTAGTTGTCCCGTATCTCGATTATATAAAGCACCTCAGTGTCAGTGTTGAGGGGTGATGACAATATCAGCACATAGATCTTTTATAATATTATTTTTCTTTTAGTTGAAGTAAAACTTAGGGGATTTTCGGTAATTATACCTTCTTTTTTAAGGACGGTAATTATACCTAAAAATATATATTCGAAATCAGATAGGAGGGAAATTTTATACTTGCGGAGGTTGACATACTTCGTATAATATTTCACTGCTTCTGTTGCAGATATGATAAATTGTCTGCGTACGGCCAAACCAAACTTTGCAATATCCTGCATGCTAACGAATTGGCATCTCGCCTGAAGGTACTTAAATCGTTGTACATTCTACTTAATATTTGGATATATAATACGTTCTACTTAATATTTGAATTATATCCGAATTTTAGGATTCTTAAACTTGACCAGACACGGTACTAGTAAGTAAACATTCTTCATGTCTCCTTTTAAGTGTAAAAATCATTTTCTTGGATTGTTGAACAGGAAGAAGGCCATGATATAACTGCAAATTCAGTTCATCCTGGATTTATCCCAACGAATATTTTCCGTCATCTCGGTGTTTTCGAAGGTAGCTTACAACATCTATGTAGTCCTACATATACCATGCACCCAATTCACCGTATGTTTCATCATGATGCAGGAGTCGTCACCACAATCGCCAAACTGGGGTCTAAAAACATCCAACAAGTAAGTCCGACATTGGAAAAACAAAACATCTTCGATAAAATCAACACTCTTAACCGATACCTTGAAGTTTTAAGAACTTATGAGCTGTGAAATCTTGATGATATTAGTATGTACTAATTTTTTCTTCTCTTTTGGCCCTATATTTTTTGGTGTTACTATTATTCTGAAGGGGGCTTCAACCACCTGTTATGTGGCACTGCATCCACAAGTGAAGGGGATAAGTGGTGAATATTTTGTGGATAACGATTTGGCCAAAACAAGTGCAATGGCTCAAGACAAAGATCTGGCAAGAAAACTCTGGGATTTTAGCATGGATTTGACCAAATAAATATGTCCTATGTATAAGTGAACTCAAGCAGCTTCTCACTAGATCTCTTTGTAATTCATAGCATGTATGTCTTATCATATATAAATGTCAAACAGATCATCATACCTGGGATATGAAGTTAAGGAAATAAATGGAAGAAAAAGAATTTTATTTCTTTTTACCATCCAATGCATCCTAGTTCATACTTTTATATACTACATATTACACATAACCCTAGATCTATAGGTCTATATTTGTCTCATCGTTCTGCAACGAATGGTACCGAGGATTAACTCTGTGGTATCTAATGTTCGATGCGTGGCTTGAGGAGTTGCTGGGATGCATGATCAGCCAAGCTCAACTGTTCATAAATCTGTTGCGTTCGAATAAAGATTAGATTTTGAAGCCCTGGAGGAGTTCACAGCAAGCCTCCCTGAGTTCGAACAAAAATTAGATTTTGAAGCCCTGGAGGAATTCACAGCAAGCCTCCCTGAATCCAACTCGTGATCACTGCTCATATGACGAATGCCAGGTGAATGACGAACTGAAGGCATCCGTTTCTCCGATGGTGAAGAGCTTTTCACGAAAGGGTGCTCCAAAAGCTGAGCTTCTGTAGCACGATCTCGAGGATTCCACTGCAAGCAATGCCTCAAGAAATCCTTACATTCACCCGAGAGGTGATCTGGAATGGCTGGAACTTCTCTATTATATGCAACCTTGAACATGGCAATGGCCTACACAATCAATCCACGACGACACAAACACAAAAAAAAATAGTATTCACAATTATTATTTTCGAAAAGAAATTCAAGAAATATTAGAAGTCTGAACGACGAACCGCAGAATGTTGACAAGTAGGTGGCTTGGACGTAGCCATTTCTATAACGGTGCATCCAAGACTCCATATGTCACAAGCTAGAATTACGTGCATTCGAGGTTAGAATGACCTAAGCAAAGAATCTGCAATATCTTCAGTTAAATATTGTGAAAGTTTATGCTCGGCCTAACTCACCCTCAGAAGCTAGCTGATGAGGTGAGGGTTGCGTTACATTTATTAATTAGCACATGGTTTAATATTTTTCCAACGTGGGATGTTAACAAAGATAATTAGAAAGAGAACAACCCTCATGTGCCCTCCAATAAGAATTATCCGCAAGCAATGAAGGATAGTTTTGCCCAAAAATATGTAAAAACAGTTGCATAAAAAGGTCTACTCCAAAATAACACTTTAAATGTAAGATCAAATTGGAAATATTCATGAACTTAAAAGGTGAAGAAATACTCATACTTACGAGCTTTTCGATGCCAAAGTTGGCTAACTTAACTTTGCCATTTGAGTCCACAAATATACTGGCCCCTCTGATATTGCTGTATTATTTATGCATCATAAAACGCTAAAAATGAAATAAATAAGCAACACATTAATCTATGTAACTGGAATTACAGAATTACCTGTGTGGAATACTTTTGGAGTGTAAATACGACAGCCCTGATAAAATTTGTTGAGTATAATTGCGGATAGCTGATTCTACTAACTTTCCATATTCTTGCAGAATCATATAAATCGAACCACCCGAAATGTATTCATTGAATATATTCAAGTTATCACCCACCTAGTTTAATACAAAACAATTTAGTGAGAGCGGAAGTGCAACAAACAAAACGTATATCACATCATCACACAGCAAGAGTTCTTCCATTAGAAATATACTTAATTACATCTACACCCCTTCGGAGACTGTCATATTGAAGTTGATAAGTTTGAAACAAATTGCAGAACTTCATTAATTTGCACAAACCCCACCAGGGATTTTAATCTCCCAGGGCTATTTTGTGTAATTAATTCAGAGAGCTGGAGAGGTATCATGATAAAAGGGACAACTGCAACTGCTGGAGATAGAACTAACCATTTCAGATCCATAATACTGCACAATATTGGGATGATTTATGCTAATCAAGCGCGAAATCTCCTGTGAAAAATCATTATAAGCAATTCTTCATCAACATAAGGGTAAAACAAGGTCAAAACAAGCTTCTGCATACACCCATTACAAATTAAGCTTCCTGATAGATGATAAATATATATAAGGGATAACTACATTGGCCTACCCTGAGGTTTATCCTGATAACAAAAACTACCCCTGAAGTTCGAGAAATTACAAAAACTTCTCCTTTTAAGATTTGGTCTAATATATGCTATTAGTCATAAATGTAAGTGTGCAAGGGCAATATCAGCTGTTCATAAAATAATTTAGATGATATCATTAAAATTGATATAAATTCTTTGATGGGGGAAGTTTTTGTATTCTCAAACTTCAAGGGAATATCAATGTAATTTTTCGCCCTTTATAACTGCTGTCAAACTCACATTTCTGAGCATCCTTGCATTTTGGTTCGACATAGCATCATCAAGAGATAGGCTAAACTCCTCCATGGCACACATTTCACCTTTTTCACTGAAACCAACACAACACCACACCAAATCAAGACACAACTTCAGCTAAAATGATTGAAATGAAAAGAACTATATCCTGATTGCACGTTTACTTTGTAGGATGAAGGAGGATTAGATTAATAATCCTACTTAAACTCATGTTTACTAGTATTTTTTGCGAGTCCAAAATTGATGACACGGCTCGGGATGATATTGGATAAAAGGTTGATGATTCATCCATCCCCCATGAAATGACTAATCCACCATCACATCCCACAACTCATCCCATTACTCATCAATCCCTTCTCATCTCAACCAACAAAGTAAACACCCCATGAATGTATCTCTAGTTATAAAAATACCATCTCAAGTATAACACTAATTCATCACATAGTCCCACCTATTAAAGCCAAGGTCAACACCTCCCAATGCACTTCTAGCCAAAAACTTCGCATTCTCCGGACGAGTAGGGCTTTTAAGACACTCTGCATTTTCCAGACTCCGTAATGGAATCAAAGTCGATACCGTAGCTGTTTCAAATCCTGATTTACATTTAAGACGAGAACGGCGAGAGAGATTGGAAACGGCTCCAGCAGGAAGTGGCAAAGGGTGACTTTCTTGTTTAGAGCTATCATGCCTGTTAGTCGGGGTTGATTGCGCCCCTACAGTTTTGAAATGAAGTGCAGAACTATAGGCAGGACTGGTATTTCGAGGGCTAATTTTGGGACTATCCTCTGATCTCTCAACCTGACTAAAGGCACCATAATGCTGATTCTGTCTTTTTGACACTTGAATATTCAAAGCCCGTTTCCAAAAAGATGTAAAGGTGACATTTTTATTGGGTGAGGGGTCCTCAACAGGGATTTCATCCTCAAACAGAATACTTCAGATAAAAAAGATGCACAAAAAGAAAAAGAAACCCTTTTGTCAGCTACAAAAATCAATCAAAACAAATACGAAGAAATCAAGACTGGCCCAAAACACACACAAACATTCTCCGCCGTAACTCACCTCGAAGGTGTGGCTTTATCTGTTTCAGTAACAAAATCATCTTCTTTCTGATTATAAGCTGACCATTCTGGGCTGGGGAAGGCAGATGATCCAGAACTGAGGCTGGGGCTCAATGATTGAGCATGAAAGAGCTGCCAAAGCTGCTCTTTCTTCAATACAGCCGCTACGAGTCTCTCCCAGTTGTCGTAATTTCTTGACATACTTGATAGCGCTCAAAGATCCATCCCAAAGAATTGTGTAATGCGGCTTCTCAGAGTTCGACAGTCGATGCCGATAGTGAAAAATGGAAACTTTTTAACGCAGGATTGCAGTATTCTTCGTCCGGCAAGATGAAGGAACGGTGTTGACATTTTGGCAATGTTAGTCTCGTTGTAAGTTTCTTCCTTCTAAGAGAGACGTCAAGACCCCGCGATAAGAGGCCAGTGGCCATACGTATATACGCGTTTGTTTCATTTGAGCATCAATGCAAGAATACAAAACGGAAATGCCAACATGATCAGGTCAACAAAGCATATTACTAAAGAAAAATTTTATAAAATTACAAATACATATATCTATATAATAAAAAAAATTAATAGGAGTCAATTGTACACCACATCAACATGTGGCTCCGTCATTGATGATACTTAAGTTATGATGTACAAATACAAACATGAACCACACGAAACAGATACGATCTCACATGAAGAATGTTGGATGCTTACAACACAATATGATAAAATAACATGTTTAAAAATATTTCTACATTACTGAAAACCAGAGAAAGAGAGTTTTTAAATTATGTCTTGACAAAATATTTAATTTTGTTGGTTAGTTCTGATTCCAAAACAAGTGTTTCCCAAAAGATTCAATGTTTTACATAAGAAATGAATTTAAGGACATTTTCTAAAGAACAATAATTTTATTTCTTTACCATCGGATACATCATACATCCTAGTTCATACTTTTATGTACTACATATTACACATAACCCCAGATCTATATTTCTACATGATCTCAATTGAGTTGTTCCTTTTCATTTACAATAACGAATGCTAGATTAACTCTGTGATAAAGAAGGGGAATCTATACTCTCGCAATGCGTGGCTTGAGGAGTTGTTGGGACACACGATCGGCCAAGCTCAACTGTTCGTAAATCTGTTGCTTTTGAAGGGCATGGTTATCGGAGGGTGCTGGTTCAAAGAAATCATGGAATCCCGAATTTACCCCTTTGAGAATCTGGGGATCCCAATAAGGGGGGCTATTCTTGTTTGACAGATGGGAATATGGAATAGCACCGATCCCACTAGTTTGGTGTGACGATGTTCGGGCCGGTGGGGTCCGCGATCGGGATGTGGTTGGTGGAGATTTGTGCAGGTTGAGGTTTTGAGGTGACCCTTGATGTGGAAGAGGGCTTCGGGTGGGAGAGACGGGAGCTGATATGTATCTTGGAGTTTGGATGTCACTGCAAATATGAAACAGAATCAGAAACCAAGAAAATGATGAAAGGAGGATTTCACTTCAGTCTCTACAGGAATATAGGAAAGCCACAAGTGGAGGCTTAGTGTAAATAACCCAAAAATAATACAAAAAAAGGGGAAGTGGAGAGAGATAGAAACCTCGAATAAAAGTTAGATTTTGAAGCTCTGGAGGAATCCATAGCAAGTCTCCCTGAATCCAATTCATGATGACTTCTTGTATGACGTATACCTTGTGAATGACGAACCGAAGGCTTTCGTTTATCCAACGGTGAAGAGCTTTTCACGAAAGGGTGCTCCAGAAGCTGGGCTGCTGTAGCACGATCTCGAGGATTCCACTGCAAGCAACGCCTCAAGAAATCTTTACATGAATCTGAGAGGTGATCTGGAAAGGCTGGAACTTCTCTATGATTTGCAACCTTGAACATGGCAATGGCCTATGTACACAATCCAAGACACAAACACAAAAGATATTATTTATTGTCGTTATTATTTTCGAAAAGGAAAAGGAAGGAAATTCAAAGTGTTGAAGGTCTGAACGACGAACCCCAGAATGTTGCGAATTAGGTGGTTTGGACGTAGCCATTTCTATTATTGTGCATCCAAGACTCCATATGTCGCAAGCTAGATTACGCGCACTCGAGTTTATTATGACCTAAGCGAAGGACCCGCAATAAGAACATATTTGGCCTTAGGTTAAAGATTATTTAGAAAGAGTTAACTAACCTCAGGTGCCATCCAATAAGCATTATCCACAAGCAATGAAGGATGGTTTCGCCCGAAAATCTGTACAAGCACTTGAATTAAAAAAGCCTGCTCCCGAATAACACTTAGATTGAATAGGAAATACTCATGACACAAAATGGTAAAGAAGTTTCTCATACTCACGTGCATCTCAATGCCAAAGCTGGCCATCTTAACTTTGCCATTTGCGTCCACAAGTATGCTGGCCGCTCTAACATTGCTGAGAAATTTAGTATCATAAAATGTCAACAGTAAACATATGTTGAGTCATCGACATACAAATCAATGTAACTGGAATTATGGAATTACCCGTGTGGAATACTTTTGGAGTGTAAATATGATAGCCCTGATAATATCTGTTGAGTATAAATGCGGATGGCTGATTCTCCTAATTTTCCATATTCTTGCAGAATCATATAAATCGAACCACCCGACATGTATTCATTGAATATATAAAAATTATCACCCACCTAGTTTAATACAAAATAATTTAGTATGAGCCGATGCGCAACTAGCTAAACTTAACTTACATACATCATCATACAGCAATATTTCTTCCATTAGGAATATACTTAATTACATCTACACCCCTTCGGAAATTGTCATATTAAAGTTGATAAGCTTGAAACATCTACAAAACCACTTCCTGAGTTTCTTTAAACTTACACAAACCACCCTGTGGTTTTTGTTCACCCAGGGCTAATTTGTGTAATTGTAGAAAGGGATAAGTACACGGAAATATCCTAAAGTTTGAAAACTTATCAAAACTTCCACTGGCATGCATGAGATCTAGCCTAAATCATGCAAATTCAATTCAAATAATGATTAGTTAGTTTAAAGGCAAAATGGTGTACATAAAATTAGAGACAAATAATATCATGAAACTTAATATACTATCATTAATGAAAATTTTCTAAAAGGGAAAGCTTTTGTAATTACTAAAACCATAGGGGGAAGTTAGGAAAAGCTTATGTAATTAGGCGAAACCTTGTGGTATGCCAGAGTATTATCTCTTTTAGAAAAAGTAGGGAATGTTTGTCATGTCTCTAACTTGCAAGGACCAAATGTAATATCGCAAAATCCGAAGGGGCAGAGATGTAAACTACAGAAATACATGCAGAGAGCTGGAGAGGTATCGTGATAAAAGGAAGAACTACAACTGCTGGAGATTTAACTGACCATTTCAGATCCATAATACTGCACAATATTGGGATGCTTTATGCTGATCAATAGCGAAATCTCCTGTAAAATGCCATTACAAGTAATTCTTCATCAGCATAAGGCCAAAAGTCAAAACAAGCTTCTGCATGCATCATTTTCAAATTAAGCTGTCTGATAGATGATAAATAAAAGGGGTAACCACATTGGCCTACCCTGTGGTTTGTCCTAATTACACAAACTATCCCTGAAGATTGAGAAATTACAAAAACTTCACTTGGAAATTGGAATACATTGAAGTTTGGCCTAATGTATGCTATTATAGTCATAAATTTAAGTTCAAATATTGATCAAAAAATCTGAAGGGCAAAATAAGTTTTTCATAAAAAAATTTACATGATATCATCAAAATTCATGTAAATTCTTTGATATGGGAAGTTGTTGTAATTTCTCAAACCTCAGGAGAAATTTGCATTATTAGGCCAAACCTCAGGGCATGCCCGTGCGATTTTCCCCCTTTATGGTGATCGTAAAACTCACATTTCTCAACATCCTTGCACTTTGCTTTGACATAGCATCATTAGGAGATAGGTTAAACTCCTTCATGGCACACATTTCACCTTTTTCACTGAAGCCAACACAACACAACACCACACCAAATCAAGAAACAACTTCAACAAAACGATCAAACTGAAAAGAAGCATACTCTGAAAGAATTTCTAGTTATAAAAACACCAATCTCAGGTATAACACATATTCATCACATAGTCCCACCTATTAAAGCCAAGGTAAACACCTCCGAATACACTTCTAGCCAAAAACTTCCCTTTCTTCCAACGAGTCGGGCTTTTACGACTTTCTGCTCTTTCAGGACTCCGTAATGGAGTCGAAGGCGACGTTGCAGCTGACTTAGGACGAGAAACGGGAGCCGAATTGGAAATGGCTTCAGGAGGAAGTGGCAAAGGGTGGCTTTCTTGTTTAGACCTATCATCCCTTTTACTCTGGGGTGATTGGGTCCCTCCAGTTTTTGAATGAACTGTAGAACTAGAGCTAGGACTTGAATTTTGGGGGCTAATTTTGGGGCTGTTTTCTGATCTCTCACCCTGGCTTAAGGCACCATCATGCTGATTCTGTCTTTTTGGCACTTGGATATTCAAAGCCCGTTTCCAAAAAGGTGTAAAGGTGACATTTTTATTGGGTGAGGGGTTCTCAATTTCAACAGGGGTTTCATCATCAACAAGAATGCTTCAGCACAAAACGATACAGAAAAAGAGAAAACCTTTTGTCAGCTACAAAAATCAACCAAAACAAAACGAAGAAATGACAGAAATCAACCGCCATAACTCTCACCTCGAAGGTGTGGCTTTATCAGTTTCATTACCAAAATCATCTTCTTTCCGTTTATTAGCCGACCATTCTGGGCTCGAAAACCCGAAGGAAACATCATCGAGTGAAACAGCTACATTGAAACTAAAACTGTAAGTACCAGAAGATCCAGAGCTGATGCTGGGGCTTCTTGATTGAGCATGAAAAAGCTGCCAAAGCTGCTCTTTCTTCAACACAGCCGCTACGAGCCTCTCCCAGTTGTCGTAATTTCTGGACATATTTGATAAACCTCAAAGACCCATCACCAAGAATCGTGTAAATGCGACTTCTCAGAGTTCGCTAGTCGATGCAGATGGTGAAAAATGCGAACTTTTCAACGCCGGATTGCAGCAGCCGCCACGATGAAGGAAGGGTGTTTGACAATTTGGTCATTTGCAGACTTTTTCGAAGGAGAGACGTCAACCCAGAAGACGCGTAGGCCAAGTGTTTGATTTGAAAGAGACATTTTTTATTATAATAAAGTATTGAGAATACATTAATTAGCACATCTAAGATATGTTTCAGATTTTATGATTTTATTTAGTGCTCGAGTGTATGGATATTTTTAAAAATATGATTTTATAGTATAATATCGTCCAACATCAAATTCATATTTTTTTTTAACACACGCACATTTAAGCGGGATTCGAACCTAAGACCTCGTCTTTAGAAATGAATCCATTTACCGCTTGAACCAACTCCTGTTGGCACATCGTATTCGATACTTCTTAGTTGAAAATTTTAAAAAAGTTAAGGTCATTGTATTCGATTGTTTGTATCATTCCATCATAGAGTAGGGAATTAAAAAGGGCTACCTCCTAATCTTGGTCTGGACTGTAAAGATGCATTATCAGGTCTTCCATTAACATCAAAATTAAAATTGTACTCAATTGATAGATGTTCATACACTTATAAGGGATGTACGAACTCAAACTTATGCTCGAGAGATAGCTGTTCATATGCTAATAAGGGGTGTTCGAATCTAAATTTGTGCTCGAGAGATAGTTGTTCACACGCTGAAAAAGATGCATTGTCAGGTATTCATTCCATTAACATCGAAATTAAAATTTCACTCATGACTCAACCAATACTCCAATAGATGTACGCTAATAAATTTCTGTAATAAATTAATATTGTAGAGTATAGAAATCTGTAATAAATTTCTATTTACAATATAATCAAGGCCCGTCGAGCGTGGACATGCAGTATCATCATGCATGGCATAACAAGTACGCAATCATCATGCAGACCATAACCAAAGAGAAAATTCGGACAATGCTGTAAATTATGGTTCAATAACAAATTCATAATCCCAATTAATTTTCTCCATATTTTTCTGTACAACAATTGCATACCGAGAAAGAAACAGTTCTTACAGCTATTTCTCTTGTCCAAGCATAACTCATTTCTTCCCCTTCTATGCAAATAATGTACATATACATTTCTTCTTTTCGGACTTGAGACTCAGCCAAAAAAAAATCAGCTATACAAGCGAAGCTTATCATATCCTCAGCCAAAATATATAATACCTTTCTTTAAGAATTTTGTTGTCAACGACGATGATGATGGCAAGGCAACGGAGATGTAGGGCTCAGATCGAGCGACGGGTTCAGTTTCACCGGATCCCTTATGAGTTGCTGAGACACGCGGTCAGCGAATATAGACTGTCCATCGTAAAGTTCTCGAAACCCTGATTGGTGCCCGCCTCTTAGAATGTCAGGGTCCCAATAAGATGTGGTGGTGCTATTGGCACAGGGGCTGGGAGGGCGTTTTGGTAGATTTCCACCGAAGCCCTCTTGTGATAACATAAATTGGTTGTGAAATGGGATGGA
>JBBMKE010000007.1:8851538-8864249 GCA_037834125.1 Lippia alba
GGTGGAAATTTTATGGTAAATGACAAAGAATTTGATGTATATTTCCCAATGCTCGATCATCGTGCTGCTCTTCTTCGGCCATTTTCCGAAACAAAGACTTTGGGCATGTGGGATGTTAATTGTACGGTCAAAGGTGGTGGGACCTCAGGTGAGCATTGCGTCCAACTTCTCTGCTTTCTTTTTAAACTCTCTTTACTTGTAATATTCTATTGAAATTTGGGCTTTAGTTGAGAAGTTTGTGAAACTGGTTTTTAATGATTTGATGCTGACTTATTGAAATTCTTTTGTATGCCGATCTCTCTTTTGAACTTTATTGGATTGGTGAAAGCTTTTTAGCAACCTATTCTGATTCTCACACTTTTATTTGCTTTAGAGAACTTCACTTGGGGAATCTAATAAAAGGAAGTAAAATTGATCTACTTCGAGTTTGCATCTTAATTGGCAGACGTCATATAAATATAATTGCTTGGAAATTTCTGTTGTGGAGCCTCTTAATTTTATACGCTTATCTACTATATACGTATTACAATATGTAGTGTCGTTGTCATCTATTATCATGCTCTCATGCTGGTTACTCTGAATCTCTTTATCCATCACAATGTATTTTGCTGCTTTGTTCTCTGTTAAATTTCATTTACCTCATATCTTTTGTATAAATAACTGTTAAAATGTCAAGGATCACTTGTAGAATTTGTTTGAAATTCGAACATCATTTTCTTTTGATTTACATAATGCATTTTACCTATTGTTCTGTTTTTGTGCCTTAGAGCCATATATTAACATATCTTAATTTGAACAGGTCAAGTTGGAGCAATTCGTCTAGGCATAAGCAGAGCATTACAGAACTGGGAACCGGGATTGCGCCCCCCTCTAAAAGAAGGTACGGACTTCTCTGAGCATATTAGATTTTCGTAATATTGATCATTACAATCTTAAAATAAACGCCTCTCTCATCTCTTATGCCTTTCTTCAGCTGGTTTTCTGACTAGAGATTCAAGAGTCGTGGAAAGGAAAAAACCCGGAAAAGCAAAAGCAAGGAAAAGCTTCCAATGGGTCAAGCGTTAACCGTTCTTCTTCATACTCTTTGTTTATGGTTTGTGCAATAAGAAGCCTAGTTAGAGCACCTCTTCTTCTGTAACACAACCCCCGAGTTCATGATTTTCTTGGAAGTAGATTGCCCAAAGTTCGATCTCATCCGGGCTATCTTTTCTTTGAGAGAGACACAAATTGTATGTTATGATTTTTTGATGAACTTAGAGGTTCTTAGTTTGACGAATTGCCTTTCCTGGATTCCATTTTGCAAATTTTGAAAGAAATGGTTTCGATTAAGCGTAAACACAAAATGCTAAATGTTATGAAGTGTATTTTCTTTGTTCTTTTGTTGGAATGGGAAGAATATCATGAGAACATTACATCTTTTTAAGGGCTGTTATATGCCATTTATGTTAGTTTGAATTAGGTCGGAATGCATAATATAAAGTTTTTCTTCCAGTCATTCTATGTTGTCCTAAATAATGGTAACTCTGATTTTAGAAATTCGAATAATGATAGTTGCATTTTTAGATATCGTATGTTGTCCTAAATAATGGTAGCTGTGCTTTTAGAAATTCAAAAAGTTCGAATAATGAAAATTGCCTTTGTAGAGATTTTATGTTTTTCCCGAATAATCATAGCTGTATTTTTAGAGATTTAAATAGACGCCCTACGTAAAATATTATCAGTAGAAGAAATTGTGTTATTATTCCTCTTCTTTTCATTTTTTGGTGGAAATAGAAAAAATTATATTTATTTTGATAGTAGTTTATGGCATAATTAAAGGACTACAAAAATAGTTCTCCACTAAAAGATTCCATTTGAACTACTGAATTCATATTTCTGAATTCTGATAAAGTCATATGATAAAATCAAAGTTAAATTAAAACAATTAAGTTCTTGAAAGTAGTGAGGGGTTTAAATGGATATTTTCAGATTATAACATGCCAAACAGAGTAATTTACTGAAAATGCAGGGACTTAAAACGAAAACATTCGATTTCCGAAAACCCTAAACCCTAGAAACAAAACCCTAATATAAATCCCTCTCCATCATCCTCGTCGATTAGCAGTCAAAAATTCGCTCACTCTGTCCAACCCTTGACAAACTCTCTCAGCAGCCATGGTCGCAAGAGGAGGACGAGGCGGCGGTGGGTTTAGGGGCGGAAGAGGAGATGGAGGCGGCCGAGGAGGAAGAGGCGGTGGTGGCCGAGGAGGATTCGGCGGCAGGGGTGGAGGTGGCGGCGGAAGTGCGATGAAGAGAGGTGGTGGTAGAGGCGGCGGAAGAGGAGGAAGGGGAGGTAGAGGCGGAAGAGGAGGAGGAGGAATGAAGGGAGGAAGTAAGGTCGTGGTGGAGCCCCATAGACATGAGGGTGTTTTCATTGCTAAGGGTAAAGAGGATGCTCTTTGCACCAAGAACATGGTTCCTGGAGAAGCTGTTTATAATGAAAAGAGGATTTCTGTTCAGGTTAGGACTGAAACATTGATCAATTTGAGTTTAGCTTCAGTGAAGTTGTGTTATGTTATTCCTTGTGTGTGTGGATGGTGTGAGTTTTTGTTGGATTTTTCGGAAATGGGGTTTTTTTGTGGGTTAAGGTTTCGTTAAATTTGTGTCAAGATTAGATTTTTATGATATTTTCATGGTTGCTCAGCGTTTTCTTTGAAATGGGAGTTGCTTGTTTGAAAAATTATCTATGAAATCTTGTTAGTTCAGGCGCTGTGCTCTTGGCTTATTTGTATGAATTACGTAGCTTTTCTTGGTCAAACTTTGCTACTTGAGTCCATTACTTTACTTTGGGGGTTTAATTTTTTTTTTTTTTTGAAGTTATGTTGGTTGTTCTTGTATGGACAATAATTTTTTTGCATTGGTCTTTAACAGAACGAAGATGGGACCAAGACTGAGTACAGAGTATGGAATCCTTTCCGTTCGAAGTTAGCTGCTGCCATCCTTGGTGGGGTTGATAACATTTGGATTGTGAGTTTTATCCTCCCTAACAAGCTGAAGATTTTGTTTTCTATTAGCTTTTCATTGTAAGCTAGTTTATAATTTTTATTTCCCATTTGAATAGAAACCTGGTGCTCGTGTCCTTTACCTTGGAGCTGCTTCAGGAACTACAGTTTCTCACGTTTCGGACCTTGTTGGTCCTGTAAGTATTTATTTTCCCAATTCAGTCGCGGTGCCATTGAACATTTGTAGCTTTTGTGTATTAGATTTCAATATTTCTCTCTGTTGCAGGATGGTGTGGTTTATGCTGTTGAGTTTTCACACAGAAGTGGTAGGGACTTGGTGAATATGGTAAAGAAGCGAACGAATGTTATCCCTAATATCGAAGATTCGAGACACCCTGCAAAATACAGAATGCTTGTTGGCATGGTTGATGTCATTTTTTCAGATGTTGCTCAGCCTGATCAGGTCTGCTTTCTTTGTAGTTTAATGTTGGGATACGCTCTCCGAATGAAAATATACTACGTTTTTAAGTGGGATACTGTTTTTTAATTGTTTCTTCAATTAGTAATAGTTTTATCTTGTTTCTTAACCTTTTGGATGTATTAAAGTTTTCGAGAGAAAATCAAGTATACCGCTATTTTATTTTGTTTTCTCTTGACTTATTATTTTTATTCTAATTTTATTTCATAAATCTATAGTTTTCTCAAAACTACTATATTATGCTCCTATTCTTACAAATCTCTCTCCCTCTCTCTTTCTCTCATATAAACCGTTTGTAGTCAATTGCTTTCTGTATTTCAATTATCAAGCAGATGATGGAGCAGATCGCCTTCAAGGGGTCGGAGCTGAGGCTGCATCGCGAGTGGGTGAATGAGAAATGGGTCCCGGTTTTAGAATCGTCGCCGGAGATGACGCCAAAGAATGAGGAATGTTGGTTGCAAGTGATGCTTCTTGAATTGGTGATCAAAGGGTGAAGGATTTGTGATGATTTGAATCTGAATTTTTTGTTTTGGGGAGGGATCGGAGGGGATGTTACATTTTATGATTCTTGATTAGTAGTTTTTAAGTTGTGCTGCTGCTTTTTAGATACTTGAAGAATATTTACTAATACGTACTTGATGATGTTTCCATTTTCAAGAATATTTGAGGTTATTCTACTGTATCATTGATGAAGTCTAGTTGAAGACTTAAGATCACTTGAAACAACTTTCGTGTTTTGCCTGGTTACCTAGCAGCTCCGTCCAATTCTGTGACCAGATTTTCTGATTAGGTTAATGTGTACACGTTTCTATATGTGCTTGTGGTGACCCCTTTCATTTTCGACTCGTGACTCTCTCACGTCTGTATTGTACGATCCTGCATGGAAGGAGAGATGAAAAGTGAACTGGTTTTGTGATGTCCTGCATGGATTGTGTTGAGATTGTTAAATGGACTCATAAAAAAAAGTTTGATAGGTTACTTTTTAGAGTGGGGATGATTTTGGAGAAGAATCTAGCAAACCCTGTCACATACACATCAATTGTGTTATCTCACTTGAATTTTGTTGGAGTTTGGATGGTTTTCTATGTACTCTTTAGGTACATGAACTATTAAGTGAGAATTGTTGTAGCCTGAGCTATGACTGTGTATTAGGGCCACAGATAGTAGAATTGTCATTGAAGCCTGGATGGATGTGTACTAGGTTGGTAATTGCGCATCCAAGAAAACTTGATTGCTTACATTATCTATGTTGTTTGTTATAATTATTACTTATATGTATTAGGGTGGAAAATGAATTATGTTGCATAATTGAGAGAATTAACCATTTAAAGGTGTTTGAAACTTTGGGGATTTCTGTTGCATAATGTTGGAAAATGAATCTGCATAATGTTGGTAATGAATTTGCATAAATCTGTTGATAAACTTGTTGAATCTGCATATGTTCTGAATATGTTCTAAATTTGTTAACTTGTTAGAATATGTTCTGAAACTACTAATTTGCTTGGTTTAATTTTAAAATACAAAATAATTAGATTCCACTATGTTCAAAATTTGGATTACTGCTTATTTCCACTTAGGATTAAACTGACAGTATATATTTGTTATTGATGCAGCCTCCAGCAATTGAGTACAATCCTAGGTGAAGAGGTCAATAGGTTCGAGGGGAAGGTGATGGCTCTGACTTCCACTTTAGAGCTGCGAAGAAGTTAGTCATAGAATATCTTTAGGATGCCATTATGAATAGATAATTTTTGTATGAATTAGTGTGTACGTGTAATGTTATTTGATGAATTGGTTTTGAACAAATACTTTTGAATGATTGTAAAATAATTTTTTTAAAATTTTTTTAATAATTCCGACGGGATTCCGAGGGGAATCCCGTCGGAAATGTTTATTTTTTTAAAAAATTTGACAAATCCGACGAGATACCGAGGGAATAACCATCGGAACTGTTTAATTTTATTGTTTTATTCTAACATATCTGACGGGATTCCGATGGAAATCCCGTCGGAAAAGCGTAATTTATTTTTTTTGCTTCGATTATTTTTAATAAATCCGACGGGATTTCTCTCGGAATCCCGTCGAAAATATTTTATTTTATTTAAAAAATTCAATCTTATTTTTCCTCGGAATTCCGTCGGTTTTCCCTCGGAATTTTGATTCCGAGGAAGGGTTTTCCTACGGGCTCAATCCCGTCGGAATTCCCTCGGAATTCTTAAAATCCGACGGTATTTCGACGGACCTTTCCGTCGGAATTTGCAGATTTTCTTGTAGTGAAGCAGAACAGAATTGCACTCGATGCCGAATATGTGATGCATGCTTAGTGTACCTTATAACAACTGATATCGGCGTCCCTAGAGTTCAATCTCATAACCAATGTCCAACTCAAGGGGGATATCGCGATGGAACCTCTGAAAAATAAAATCAAAATATGCTTGTGTGTGCATGAAGGATTAGTTAGCATTTAAGTTGTAATCCCAAAGCACGAAAAATTCACGCAAGCATGTAATTCATTTAGTTTATAAGAATTCACAACAACAATAAATAGTAACTATAAAAATGTAATCAATTAGCCACATTATTACAATCAATACAACATCAAGCATTACACGTTAGCACGCACGTTAAGCAAAATAAAATAGATAACTTATGCAACGCATGTGTGCAAATGCTATGAATGCTCAATGTACCATTCACCGTAGTAGTGGATTCAAGATTGGCAATTTTCTTTAACTTGCACGGATTATCAAATCCCAAGTTGATCGTAGTTCCAATTTCCATTCAAGGTTGCCTTCCCTTCGCTTTCTCTCAAATTCTCAAGTGTCCAAGTGATCTTGAACCAGTTCACTTGGTTTTTTGGAGTATCTTGAAGTTCCGATGAAATTTTGAATGGTTTGGAAGTATCTCCTTTTCAGCAGGAAGGTTTCTTATAACAATTGTGGAGAGATAATTGTAGGATCTATAAGCGGTCCAGCTTTAATAATGTCGTTATAAATGAGATTCTCATCCCCGTTATTTAGTGGAGTTAACCCTCAACGTCCTCATCACCAAAATTTCTGTAATTTTATTTAGTCTACCTTTACTTTAGTGCAAATATAGCCACCTTCGTTGATGTCTTTACAATAATCTGACCTTCACTTAAGAAATTTTGAAAGATACAAGAATCTCGATTTCTTCATTGTTACTTCCCTCATGCAAAGTTAGGAATTCTGGTGGCCTCATAAAAGGTAATGCTCCCATGCACCTCCAAGTATGTAGGGTAGATATATATATCCCGAAAATGACTTGATAGTTAAAAGACCTCTTGTCCCTCTTTTATACTGACATCTTTTTTTTTTAATCATCCTATATCCTGAATTTCGATCAATCATCCGTACACTTTCTGATCCACCCCTATTCCAATCCCAATGCAGCTTTCACCAAGTTCAGTATTCGTTGGAGCAAGAAAGAGAGTCACCTAAATACAACCACGAACTAATGTGTGCGGGATTAGAGAGGTGAATTGCATGCATGCACTTACATTTAGCACGTGAGGTAATCAGGCACGTAAAGCAAATGTACGTAATAATTAAGATTTACTTCAATGCATGATGAACGTGCCATGAATGCATAATACCCATTTTCGTAGCCGTAGCATTGATTCTTTAATTGAATTCTTGTAGCATTTTGTGCATTTTGGGTTCTTGGCATGTTTTGCTTGATTCTTGGCTTCATTCATGACATATATGTGTTGTTCTTGTAGCATTTATTTCATAACTGTGGTTGGTTGTGCATTTATGGCTTGATGCATTCATTTCTTGGTTGAATGTGCGTTTGAATTTTGAGCTCTTGATGCATGATTTTTAGGGGCTTTGCACTTCTTATTGTTGCTAGATTGTTCATTGATGTTTATGTGTTGATTGTGTTTGAGTTTTGAAGCATATTTGGGTGTTGAAGGGTTTTGGATTGGATCCCTTGTTTTGCCGCGACCTCTCTTCCCAGATTTCAGAGATGAAACGGGTGTTTCGGCTTTTAGTGCATTTTGGAAACGCCCGTTTCGCTCTAGCGGGTTTTTCAAATTTAGACTGCCAAACGGGTGTTTGCTTTTCCACTTAACTTTCCAAACGCCCATTTGGGAGGCCGATTTTCTTACAGAAGCTTTTTGAATGGGCATTTGGATTTTCTTCGTATTTCCCAAACGCCCGTTTCAGGTGGGAAAATTTGTTCCAGACGGTTTTGAAATGCCCGTTTGGTATTCTTTTGGAAATATGAAACGGGCGTTTTAGATACCTCGGGTTCCAGGTCTGGGCGTCGAAATGCCCGTTTGCCTTTTTAACTGAAACTCGAAACGGGTGATTCGAAGGCCGCTGTAAGTTTTTGAAATTTTTGACTTTTGCGGTTCGATTCCTTTGCCCGAAACATCTTTATATGCCTTCCTTGCATGCTTAGTTGGATTTTTCATGCTTCGTTGGTGTATTTTGATTTGTTTATGCATGAGCTTGCTTCTTACGCTATTTTGGAGACTTTTCTTGGATTATTTGAATCTATATGATTAATTATTCGCATTTGTGCATCTCAATTGGATTCATTCGCATTGATGAGCATTGTCGGGCGTCTTTTTGGTTCATATTTGAGTCTAAGTCTTGAGTTGTGTCTCTTTTGTTTCAGAGCCTCTTCCGGACACTCACGAGCCCGAGGTTTAGGAGTGTGTCGCCCATTTGTCTCCCCAGGTTCTTTTGGATCTAAGGTGAGGGTTAGGACTTTTGTATAGTTGAAACCTATGGCCTTATGTGAATTGAATTCTTACCCTGCATGTGGTATTATATTATACGAATAAATATGAATGCTTATACTATGAGTTCGAATCTTATGGACCACCTTCGTGGTTTTTGAGAAAGTATAATTATGAGTATATATGAACTTCTATTTTCGAATCTTTTATACGTTTCCTTTGGATCTAGCGAGTGATGCCCTGAAAGATGGGTTTTGGTATGATTTCAAATTATGGGCCCCAGAGGTGTGGGTAAGGGAGATCCGGTGCGGCTGTTGGGGTCGCCGGTTATCACACCTGTGCACACGCTCCTTTGAAGTTCTATGCGCGACTCTGAGGGAGATGGAGAAGGCGTAGTTCTTTGAGCCCTCAATGAATAAATGGGGAAGGCATGACATGGGTTAGCTACCCCGCATGTATTTGAATCAATATGGGTGGAGAGGGTTTGACTCCCGAACACCATGAAGTTGTGGGTGATTGTATTTCGAATTTACCAGTTTATTTAATTTTCGGAGTTAGGGGTGGTCCGTTCTTGCCGGACATTTGATTCTTTTGTATTGGTAGTTATGAATCGAGATAGGATTTCTGAAAATGTATTTATTATGTATCCTTTGGGTTTTGTTTGGTATGTAAAAACCTAGCTCGGTTCATGATTGACCCCATTTTGTTTGGTATTCTCTGTGCTTTGCTCTATACGTATTTATGTGTGGGTTTGCGTTTAGACCCCTCACTCAGTCGAGTTGTTAGACTGACCCCTTTCCTTTTCCCACCTCAGTGCAGGTTGCTCGAGCTAGGCGGTAAAGTGTGTTGTGTGTTGTATTAGCCAGTCTAGGTCGAGTTGTATCATATTTACTTTTGTTCTGAGATACTTGAACTCTGTAGTATGCTTTATTTTGGGTATTGTATGTTCTTCTACTTTTAGCCCGGTGTGGCGTTGTATATGTTCTCCTTGGTGTTTTATGCATGACTTATTTATCGCTTCCACTTTTGTTCTACTTTGTTTTCACACGCTATGTCCGGTTTAGCCCCGCTTAGCCTAGTGTATGTGTGTAGGTCCCCGTTCGCTTATACTTGGATCCATGTATGGACTTCCATTTCATATGTGGGTTCGGATTTGGGTGTGGGGGATGTGGATGGCCCACGCTCGGGCGTCACATCCTATAGTGGTATCAGAGCTTTCGGTTACAAAACTGAAACTCTAGTGTCGTGTCGGGTGTGTTTAGGTCGTTCGGCTTAGGACAACGTGCTTATGTGCATTCATGTGATTGATTCTTTGTTACATTTGAATTGTTGTGCACATAAACATGTATTAACCCGCATGCATTGTATTGGAAATCTTTCTCTTATAGGAAAATGCCTCCAAGAAGACATCACCGCCGGGATAGGACCCCCAATCATCGCCGAGATCATTCTCCCCAATGTGGCCAAACTCCACCACCTCGAAGGGATTCGGAGGATTTTATGGAAAGACTAGTAACATATCTTGATCATCGAGCTCAAGAAAGAGCTAATGCTCATCCGGGTGGAAATAATGGAGGAGCTAATATCACCGTGGTTCTCCGGGAGTACAAGAATCAAAACCCACCGGTTTTTGTGGGTGGAGATGACGTGCAAGCGGAGCAATGGATGGTACAAACAAATCAGATTTGGACTCTCATTCCTTGTGGAGAGGTAGAGAAACTTCAAAGCACCCTCACTATGATTCAAGGGCAAGCATATGAGTGGTGGTCGAGTATTCAAGCAAGATTGGAGCCTACCAGAGAAGAGATCACATGGGATGTATTTGTTTAGGAATTCAAGAATAAGTACATTCCAAAAGCTACAAAGAGCCGACGAATGAGGGAGTTTATGGACCTCAAGAAAGGGATGATGTCCATGACGGAATATATAAACAAGTTTGAAAGGCTGTCAAGGTGTGCCCCCCACATTGCAAATGATGATGAAGCTAAGGCCGCTCAATTCTCTCAAGGGGTTCGGGAGGATATGAAAGACGCACTGGAGGCCTCGAATGTGACCATGTGGGCTAAGGTGACGGAGAAGGCCATGAGAGTGGAGGAATGTGTACTCATGAGGAGGAAGAGTTCTCATGCCGGGATGGGTTCTAGCTCGGGTCATTCAAATAAATTTGTAAAGAGGCCGGCCTACCAAGCTTTTCCACAAGTTAAGCCTCACAACAAATAAGCTCGAACCCCGGGGCAACCTCAACCACTAGCTCTTCCGGCTCCACCAACGGTACAATGCAAGTATTGTAAAGAGAATCACCTCGTAGAGCATTGCTTCAAGCTACATAAGAGATGCTACGAATGTGGGTCTCCAGATCATATGTTGAGCACATGCCCAACCAAGAAGAAGCAAGGATTTTCTGCGGGAGATAAATAAAGGCCCGCCATCCAAGCTAGGGCATATGCACTCGGGGGTGAAGAGGAGGAGACAGACGATCTTGACCCAAATTCCGTGGTTGAAGGTACCGTTAGCATACATGGCACTACATTCCATGCATTATTCGATCCCAGGGCATCTCATTCTTTCATTTCTTGGGATCTTGCATCTTCAATGTGCTTGCCTGTCACCCTCTGTGCGTATAATTATGTGGTTAGCTCTCCGCTTGGAGGCAAACTTGTCACTTGCAAGGTTTATCAAGATTGTCCCATTAAGTTTGAAGATAGAGTTTTTCTTGCCAACTTGATTGAAATGCCAATGCAGAAGTATGGGTTGATTTTGGGGATGGATTGGTTATTTGAGCATAGAGTCGTAATAGATTGTCGGGAAAAGAAAGTGTTGATGGGTTCGGTTGTGTTCACGGGTGATAGATTGAAGTCTAGCCCGTTTGTATCTTTTCTTGAGGCTAGAGAAATGGTCCGGGATAGAGCAATGGGTTTTGTGGCCTACCTCTTAAATAAACCTAAAGATCAGGCCAAACTCAAAGAGACGGAGGTCGTACAAGAATTTGCCGATGTTTTCCCCTAGAGTTTGGGTTCATTGCTGCCCGATAGGGACATCGAGTTTGTCATTGACCTTCATCTTGGATCAGAGCCTTTTTCAAAGACTCCCTATAGAATGGCTCCAGGGGAATTGAAAGAGCTTAAATCGCAGCTTGATGAGCTACTCACGAGTGGGTACATCCGGCCGAGCACTTCTTCGTCGGGTGCTCCGATTTTATTCGTTAAGAAGAAGGATGGAATGTTGAGGATGTGCATAGACTACCGTTAATTGAATAGGATGACAATCAAGAATAAACACCCCTTGCCCCATATCGAGGAGCTATTCGATTTACTGCAAGGCTTGAGTGTTTATTCCAAGTTAGATTTGAGGTAGGGCTATTATCAGCTGTGGATTAGGGAGGAGGACATCCCCAAGACAGGATTTAACACACATTATGGACACTATGAATTTGTTGTGATGCCGTTTGGGTTGACGAATGCTCCTGCCGTATTTATGGCATGATGCACCGGGTGTTTAGACCTTTTCTTGATAAGTTTGTGGTGATATTTATAGACGACATCTTGGTGTATTCGAAGTCGGTTGAGGAGCATGCACAACATTTGAGAATTGTATTGGAGACACTGAGATCACACAAGTTGTATATGTTTTTGGGTCACATAATCTCGGGTAATGGAATTGAGGTCGACCCCACTAAGATTGAGATGGTAATGAGTTGGGAGAGGCCAAAGAATGCTTCGAAGATAAGGAGTTTCCTTGGGTTAGCGGGATATTACCGCCGGTTTGTTCTAGATTTCTCTAAGATTGCTGCCCCGTTGACTTGGTTAACCAAGAAGGATGTACAGTTTGAGTGGACGATGATTGTGGATGAGTTTTCAAACCTTGAAGCAGAAATTGACTTCGGCACCAGTCCTCACACTACTCGAAGGCATTGAGGGTTACGCGGTTTATACGGATGCTTCTAAAGAAGGCCTTGGGTATGTTCTTATGCAGAATGGTCGAGTGGTGGCTTATGCTTCGAGAAAATTGAAGGAGCATGAGAAGAATTACCCGACACATGATCTTGAATTAGCCGCCGTAGTTTTTGCATTGTTGAAGTGGAGGCGTTATTTGTACGGGGCTACACTCGAAGTGTTTACCGACCATAAAAGCCTCAAGTACTTATTTACTCAAAAGGAGTTAAATGTAAGACAGAGATGATGGATGAAATTCTTAGAGGACTATGATTGCAAGATTCAGTATCATCCGGGAAAAGCAAACGTGGTGGCCGATGCTTTAAGTAAGTAAGCAAGTGTGGCTAATTTGGAAATAGAATCCTCTCTGTCGAGTGCGAGCTTAAAGGCAATGAGTTGTTGGTTAATGAACTTGACCGTGGAACCGGATTTATTTCAACAGTTATTGGATGCTCATAAAATGGATCCGGGCTTGCAAAAGTTAGTATATAGGTTGGAAAGGGCGCCAAATCCCAAGTTTAACTTCGATGAGTCAGGTCTATTAAGGTTTAAAGCGAGAATATGTGTCCCAGAAGAGCTCAAGAGACTTATACTTGAGGAGGCACATCG
>JBBMKE010000007.1:8864349-8878117 GCA_037834125.1 Lippia alba
GGTGGAAATTTTATGGTAAATGACAAAGAATTTGATGTATATTTCCCAATGCTCGATCATCGTGCTGCTCTTCTTCGTCCATTCTCCGAAACAAAGACTTTGGGCTTGTGGGATGTTAATTGTACGGTCAAAGGTGGTGGGACCTCAGGTGAGCATTGGTGAACTTCTCTGCTTTCTTTTTAAACTCTTTTAGATTGTAATATTCTATGGAAATTCGAGCATTAGTTGGGAAGTTTGTGAAACTGGTTTTTAATGATTTGATACTGACTTATTGAAATTCTTTTGCTTGTCAATCTCTCTTTTGACCTTTATTGGATTGGTGAAAGCTTTTTAGCAACCTATTCTTATTCTCTCACTTTTATTGGCTTTCGAGAACTTCAGTTGGGAAATCTAATTTAAGGAAATAAAATTGATCTATTTCGAGTTTGCATCGTAATTATCGGACTTCATATAAATATAATTGCTTGGAAATTTCTGTTGTGGAGCCTCTTAATTTTATACGTGTGTCTACTATATACTTATTACAATATGTAGTGTCGTTACTCTGAATTTCTTTGTCCATCACAATGTACTTTGCTGCTTCGTTCTCTGTTAAATTTCATGTTCCTCATATCATTTGTATAAATAACTGTTAAAATGTCGAGGATCACTTGTAGAATTTGTTTGAAATTCGAACATCATTTTCTTTTGATTTACACAAAATGCATTTTTACCTATTGTTCTGTTTTTCTGCCTTGGAGCCACACATTAAATTATCTTAATTTGAACAGGTCAAGTTGGAGCAATTCGTCTAGGCATCAGCAGAGCATTACAGAACTGGGAACCAGGATTGCGCCCCCCTCTAAAAGAAGGTACCAACTTCTCTGAGCATATTAGAGTTTCTTAATATTGATCATTACAATCTTAAATAAACACCTCTCTCATCTCTTGTGCCTTTCTTCAGCTGGTTTTCTTACGAGAGATTCAAGAGTCGTGGAAAGGAAAAAACCCGGAAAAGCAAAAGCAAGGAAAAGCTTCCAATGGGTCAAGCGTTAACCGTTCTTCTTCATACTCTTTGTTTATGGTTTGTGCAATAAGAAGCCTAGTTAGAGCACCTCTTCTGTAACACAACCCGAGTTCATGATTTTCTTGGGAGTAGATTGCCCAAAGTTCGATCTCATCCGGGCTATCTTTTCTGTTAGAGAGATACACAAATTGTATGTTATGATTTTTTTTGATGAACTTAGAGGTTCTTAGTTTGATGGTAGTGCCTTTCCTGGATTCCATTTTGCAAATTTTGAAAGAAATGGTTTCGATTGAGCGTAAACACAAAATTGCTTAATGTAGTATATTTTCTTTGTTCTTTTGTTGGAATAGGAAGAATATCATGAGAACACTATTTCCTTTTAAAGGTTGTTACATCCCATATATATGTTAGCTTGAATTAGGTCGGAATACATAATATACAATTTTCCCGAATAGTTGCGTTTCTAGAAGTTCTATATTGTCTTGAATAATGATAGTTGGGTTTTTTAGATTCAAATTTGAATAATGATAGTTGCGTTGTTTTTAAAAATTCTATGTTGTCTTGAATAATGATAGTTGGGTTTTTTGAGATTTGAGTTCGAATAATGATAGTTGCATTTTCAAATATTTTATGTTATCCCGAATAATGATAGTTGTGTTTTTATAGATTCAAATGTGGCGCTCCCCACGTAAAATATTGTCAGTACAACAAATTGTCCTTTTTTTTTATATTACAAAAAATTGTGTTATTATTCCTCTTCTTTTCATTTTTGGTGGAAATAAAAGACATTATTTAATATATAGTCTTCAATTTCATAAATTTACATCATAATTAAAAGGACTACAAAAATAGGTCTCCACCAAAAGATTCCATTTGAACTACTGAATTCGTTATATATTCTTTTAATTACTCTTTTTTTTTAATTACTCATATTTCTAATAAGGTCATATTTTTATGATAAAATCAAATTTAAATTAAAAAACTAAGTTCTTCAGACTTCAAAGGAATGAGGGTTTAAATGGGTATTTCACATTACACATACCAAACAGAGTAATCCATTGAAATGCAGGGGCTTAAAATGAAAATATTCGATTTCCGAAAACCCTAAACCCTAGAAACAAAACCCTAATATAAATCGCTCTCCATCATCCTCGTTGGTTAGCAGTCAAAATTTTGCTCACTCTATCCAACCCTTGACAAACTCGCTCAGCAGCCATGGTCGCAAGAGGAGGACGAGGCGGCGGTGGCTTTAGGGGCGGAAGAGGAGATGGAGGCGGCAGAGGAGGAAGAGGCGGCGGTGGTCGAGGAGGATTCGGCGGAAGGGGTGGAGGCGGCGGCGGAAGTGCGATGAAGAGAGGTGGTGGTAGAGGCGGCGGAAGAGGAGGAAGGGGAGGTAGAGGCGGAAGAGGAGGAGGAGGAATGAAGGGAGGAAGCAAGGTGGTGGTGGAGCCCCATAGACATGAGGGTGTTTTCATCGCTAAGGGGAAAGAGGATGCTCTTTGCACGAAGAACATGGTTCCTGGAGAAGCTGTTTATAACGAGAAGAGGATTTCTGTTCAGGTTAGGGAATGAAAGATCGATGAATTTGAGTTTAGCTTCAGTGAAGTTGTGTTATGTTATTCCTTGTGTGTTTGGATGTTGTAGGGTTTTTGTTGTTTTTTTTTGAAAATTGGTCTTTTGTGTGGGGGAAGGTTTCCTTAAATTTGTGTCAAGATTGGATTTTTATGACTTTTTCATGGTTGCTGAGGTTTTTCTCTGAAATGGGAGTTACTTGTTTGAAAATTTGTCCATAAAATTTTCTCTTGGCTTATTTGTATGAATTAAGTAGCTATTCTTGGTTAAATTTGCTACTTGAGTCCATTACCTTACTTTTGAGGGTGAATTTTTTTAAGTTATGTTGGTGGTTCTTGTATGGATGATAATTTTTTGTTTTGGCCTTTAACAGAACGAAGATGGGACGAAGACCGAGTACAGAGTATGGAATCCTTTCCGTTCAAAGTTAGCTGCTGCCATCCTTGGTGGAGTTGATAACATTTGGATTGTGAGTGTTATCCTCCCTAACAAGCTGAAAATTTTGTTTTCTATTAGCTTTCGTTGTAAGTTAGTTTATGATTTATTGTTTCCCATTTGAATAGAAACCTGGTGCTCGTGTCCTTTACCTTGGAGCTGCATCAGGAACTACAGTTTCTCACGTTTCGGACCTTGTTGGCCCCGTAAGTATTCATTTTCCCTATTCAGTAACGGTGCCATTTAACATTTGTAGTTTTTGTGTATTAGATTTCAATATTTCTCTCTGTTGCAGGATGGTGTAGTTTATGCAGTTGAGTTTTCACACAGAAGTGGTAGAGACTTGGTGAATATGGCAAAGAAGCGGACGAATGTTATCCCTATTATCGAAGATGCCCGACACCCTGCAAAATACAGGATGCTTGTTGGCATGGTTGATGTCATTTTTTCTGATGTTGCTCAGCCTGATCAGGTCTGCTTTCTTTGTAGTTTAATGTTGGGATACACTCTCCAAATGAAAATATACTACGTTTATTTAGTGGGATACTGTTTTTTAATTGTTTCTTCAATTCGTAATAGTTTCATCTTGTTTTTTAACCTTTTGGATGCATTGAAGTTTTCAAGAGAACATCAAGTATGCCACTATTTTGTTTTGTTTTCTCTTGACTTATTATTTTTATTCTAATCTTATTTCATAAATCTATAGTTTTCTCAAAACTACCATATTATACTCTCTCTCTCTATATATATATCATATAAACCGTTTGTAGTCAATTGCTTTCTGTATTTCAATTATCAAGCAGATGATGAGTTACTCGGATTCCCCTTCAGGACATCATGGATGATGCAAAAACCGAGTTGCTGATGCTTTTTCTGTCGCTTGCCTTTCTAATTTGATTTCGGTTTGTATATATTACATTTTTCGTCTATGTTCGCACTACCATTTCAAAGCAGAGTAAGTTTTTCTTCTGTTGATATCATTTGATCCACAGATCATGGTATTCTTACTGCACGAGGATTCCTAACCGGAAAGTGCCATTTCAAATTCTTGTATGATTTATTTATTTTTCTCTTGCAGGCTCGAATTTTAGCCCTAAATGCAACATACTTCCTAAAAGCCGGAGGCCACTTCGTCATTTCTATCAAGGTTTGTATCGCAGTTTAAAATTTTATCAATAAAATAACCTAACTTTGGGATATAATCTGAATATCATGTGCGGTGGAATTAAACATGATTATTTCTATTGATTAGGCAAACTGCATCGACTCAACTGTTCCTGCTGAGGCCGTGTTTGCTAGTGAAGTGAAGAAATTGCAAGCTGACCAGTTCAAACCATCTGAACAAGTCACCCTCGAACCCTTTGAGCGCGATCATGCTTGTGTTGTCGGTGGTTATCGCATGCCTAAGAAACAAAAGGCTACAGGAGCAGCTTAGAAAAAATATCAAGCATTTTAAGTTTTGGGGTTCATCTTTTTCCTATTTAGTGCATGTAGGATTTTGCTCTTTATCAAAGATGCTAAGGTTTTAGATGTTGCTTATGTAATATTTCACTTAAAACAGGTCTTATCTCTATTATCTTTTGGGTTCTGCATTTTTTGTGACCTTGGCTATATGCACTTCATTGCTCTATTATGATTTGGTCAAACTAGTGTAACGACTAACGAGTCAGTGATGTAGATCAATTAAGTTGCAAGTTTAAAATATTTGAAATCTGATTGGTCGAAGTTTGGTTGAGTTGGACTCGGATGAGAATATGTGCCACTGAATACCCGTCGGTGAAGTATTGTTATGTTGGAGATTACAACAAGGAGAAATGCCATGCCAAACCTTTGACAATGATATGAAAGTATTTTTTCTGGATTAAATGACAATTTGATATACAGCATTTTAATCTGCTCCACTTGTAAGAGGAAGAAGGGTGTCTGTAACAATGTCACGGCCTCCCCATTTCTGCATTCGCTCCGTCGTCTGCTCAACCTGCATCATTTGACGAGGGTGACTTAGAAGCTATAGAAGCTAAAAGCATTAAACATCGAACTTCTAGTTTCAAGCTCAGTTTCGTAAACAAGAGAAAGTAAGTTCGTGTCATGAAAGTGCTTTCTTTCTCCGGAACACCCTACTGAAACGGCAACACCCGCCATTCTTGTTTCTCAAACTTTTTACAACTTCAGCTTGTGCTTCAACTTCTCCAAAAGCCACTTTTTACCAAAACTAGAACGATAGATATCGAAAACAAAGCTGAATCTATGAAGAGATGGAGGTGTTAGCAGCTAATTATTACTAACCTCCTTGTTCCAGTTGGTTTTGTAGAGTATGACGAGGAGCAGCAATGCCTGCAAAGCTGTTCCAGCTATCATGCCGCCCCAGATTCCCTTAAAATAGCAGAACATCAGCGCTAATATAATCTGTTTATTAATAAACAAAAGAACATACAAACTATAAAGGTTGAAGGGTTCTTTACCATGACTCCAAACTTAGCAACATAACCGAGAAGGAATCCGAAAGGCAGGCCAAAAACGTAATAACAACCCAAGTTGATGTATGCCACGAGTGCTTGCCAACCGCCTCCGATGGCAACACCTTCAACGGATGAAGATATATATAGACATTATAGAAATGAAGAGCGCCTTTGTATATATATGTCATTCAAGAGAGATTACCAGATATTATGGGATGGATGCTATTTAGGAGCATAGTTACACCAAGCAGACTAGAAAGGCGAGCCACTGCATGTCGCATGTTTTCGCTGTCAGTAAAAATGACGGAAAAATGGTTTCTGGTGACGAGAACGACAATCATGCAAAGAATCCCGATCAGGAGGGATTGGAATAGTGTTGCATAGACTGAATATTTGGCTGCTCTTGGATGCCCCATGCCAAGCTCATTTGAAACAAACACTGAAACAGAAACAGAAACAGAAACATAAGCGGAGGAAAATATCAATTCTCAGCTTCGAATGAATTAAATCTGGTGTTTTTATTATGGGATAAGTAGACTGACATATGCTGAGATTTGACCTATTTACACAAACTTCCACTGCGATGTGATGAATTACAAAAACTTCCCCTGACACAACATTATTAACTATTATTGTTGAGAATCTATAGACAAATATTGATCTATAAGTGTACCTATATAATAAAATAGATATGAAATTATAAATTGAACAAATTTTGGATCCAGATGGAAAGCAAATTCTTTAACATGCTACTTCTTTTGTTATTTCTCAAAACCCAAGGGAAGTTTGTGTAATTGGACTAAACCTCAGGGTATGTCTGTGTAATTATCTCCTCTCTTTTAATTTTTTTTACATTATAGCAGCATTGATCCCAATAAACACCATTGCTTCCCAGCCATCAACATTCATGCTGAAAAACAAAACCAGGATTCACCTCAGAATTCATCAAGAAACATAAAAAGTCTATTTCCGGAAGCAACAATCCTCACCGTATCGAAAGCGCACCAACTGCAGTGACAGCATTGTCAAGATTCCCAGTGAGAACAAAAATGCTCATCATATACCAAAGCCCCAAACACAACATCACAGCAGATTCCAACGAGAGCCTCACAAACGCCCAAATCTCATGAAACGCACCCCACGTGAACCCCTTCCATCCGTCCCTGCACCACCCCACGATGTAAACAAATTGTGCGATCGCAGTACCCCAGTTCGTCAGATTAAATGCGATCGCAGCACCTATTGCTCCAAAGCCAAACACATCAACGAAAAGCCAGCAGAAAAGAGTCTGTGCAAGAAGCTCAAAAGCTGCAATCCATGCAAGAACGCCGACTTTGCTCTGAGCTTGTAAGAACTTCTGAGATGGGAACATGATAGCATTGGAAAACAATGAAGGGATTGTTAGGAATGTGAAATATCCAGCTGGAGTCACTATTTCTGAAGGCTGCCCGATTAGCTTGAGAATCTGGGTGGCAAATACGTAGACCGGAAAGATGATGACATAAGTTGCAAACAGGATTATTATCGAACGTTGCATGTAAACTCCGAGTGTGTCGACTTTTCCAGCTCCAAATGCTTGTCCACATAGTGTTTCAAGAGTACTTCCCATTCCAAGCTGCAAAATGTTGTCGAATTCTTATTAGTTTTTTCCATTCTGTTATCGTCTCGACATTAAGCTTGATTCGAGCTCGACAAACTCGACTAGTTTGCAGCCATAATCTAGTTGCAAGCTCCACAAAGGCAATAATGTGGAGATGACAAGATCAACTACCATATCTCAGACGCACGTTTTATGATTTTTGTAATGTTTAATCATTAGGATATTGCAAAGTGATCAACCCGTACTTGTCGTTCAAAATTTTATAATGCATTATTTATTACACGCATGACTTGATCACATTTCCTTGTCTCTTTAGATCCTTTATTTTAATCTTTGATGTTGTTTAAAGTGTAATTCTAGTCCCAATAGCCAAATTGGTGTAATGGGGGCGACAAGTATTTATACTTATCGTGTAATTAGTAGAAAATTAAAGGAGAGCAAGTGTAATACACTTGCCCTTTATTTGGTTGGGGTTCGGTCAGCCGGGTTTGAGTTGAGCTAGAATAATCCCTATTCAAATTAGTAAATATTGTTTATATAATGAAGATAATTAAGTACAAATTTTCTTGCTATAGTTATACAATTCTGATGAAATCCATATCCAATTAAACATGAGATCACGAAGACAACACGTAGGTTTATTAAAAATTATTTGAATACTGTATTTCATATCTCATTAAATCAAAAAACTAAAAATAGTCAAGATCAGGAAAAACAACGTGCTCGTGAATGAGAAAGAGCAATTCTATGTACGAATAAAAATTTCTTGCTCAACCTGATTTATGCACGAATGGTTGATGTATAATTCATGACTAATGATGAATCATAAAGTTAGACATCAAACATTTCATAAAGAAGATATAGGGGAGTTAACGAAAGAGAGGAAATACAAAATAAAGAATCATAATCGAATTTGAATGAAGTTCTAAGTGAACTAACCAAGAATCAGAAAGCAAAGTTTCCGACAACGGAGACAGTGATGGAGAAAGCCGAGAGTTCGACGTCCCCGAGGTGGCCGACGAATATGGTGGCGACGGAGATGCTGGCGTACTGACAGAGGATCTGGAAGGCAATGGGGCCGCCGATTGCCCACAGCTTGGTTGATTCTATGCAGAAAATGGTCCACCATGCTTTCAGCCCCGTTGTCTCCGATCAGCAGAAGCTCGCCGGAACTCCCTTCGAGAAGCGGCGCCTCCATTGCGTGACGGTGGTGGTCTGGCTTTGTAGAGCTGTTGAAGGTCAATGGCGGAGGAGGGTGACCAGCATCGGAGGACAGGTTGTAGTTATAATAGGGGGTGTGTGACAGGGGAGGGAATTAGTTTCTTGATAAAATTTAAATAATTTGTAGATATATATAATTTGTGGGTTGTGCGTGTTATTTAAAATATAATTGGATCGAGAGTTCGTGGTTTGATCGTATATATTCTGTTTGACATATCACAAAATAATATTAATAGAAAAAATTCATCAATTCACATATCTGGGACCACGCATCATAGCACTATTGGGATGTCTTTATAACTTTACAAATTTCTTAATTATTAATTTCTCGTATAAAAATCGCCACATATATCTGACATTCCTTAATGGTGTAGATTTAATTAATACTACTGTTTACCAATGTTATTTCATTCATTAAAGTATAAAGACAATTGGGTCAGCTTCCATTAATTATACAACAAACTTGTCATAGCTAAACCCCAAAAAAGATTCGGACAATGAAGACAACATTGCCACTCCTAAAACCTAGGAGATGATAATCAAAAGGGATTTAGACATCATATTAATACTCGGTAACAGTAAGATCCTAAGATTTTAATATATTCCATTCTCAACTGGAAGTTGGTCTCTGTATGGTGTCTCAATATCAGTGCTTTGTCCTCCCCACTTCCGCATTCGCTCTGTCGTCTGCTCAACCTGCAGTTTCGTACATACGTAGTTAATAACAGTGCAAGAATTTTAACGGAATTCTTCATCAACGAATCGATTTCACGAAGGTTAGAACAAGAAAACGTAGAAAACATGCTGAAATATGATGGTTATTAATTTGTTACGAACCTCCTTGTTCCAGTTGGTTCTGTAAAGAACAAAGATGAGCAGCAATGTCTGCAAAGCCACTCCAGCAATCATGCCACCCCAGATTCCCTGAGAACGGAAAAAGGTTTAGTTTACTGTTTGCTAAGAATTAGGACAATTAGACGGGCACAGTTACGGTTTGAAGTAATTATACAAGTTTCTCCTTAGGTTTGAAAAATTACAAAAACTTCCTCTAACATACAGTAAGGTTTCAGGCTATGTTATAGTCATGAACTTAGAGTCAGATATTCACATGTGAGTGTCAAGGGCAAAATAAGGTGTTTACAGAAATTTATAGATGAAATCGTTAAAATTTATCGATCTAAATGTATGTAATTAACGGGGGAAGTTTTTGTCAGGGGAACTTTGTGTAATTTTCTATTCATATGTAGTTTCAGTATCACAGTTTCCCCCATGATATAAACTAGAACATAGATAGAACTCCAGAATAAGTGGATAACAAATTATTTACCATGACTCCGAATTTAGCAACATAACCGAGAATGAATCCGAGAGGCAGACCAAAGATGTAATAACAACCCAAGTTGATGTATGCTACGAGCGCTTGCCAACCGCCTCCAATTGCAACACCTGCATAGACGGTTAAGGTATTGACATGAATACAGATGATAAATAATTAAGATTTAATTGAAAGATAAGGTATATATACCTGATATTACTGGTTGGACGCTGTTTAGAAGCATAGTAACACCAAGAAGGATTGAGAGGTCAGCCACTGCCTGTTGCATGGTTTTGCTATCAGTGAAAATGATGGCAAAATCATTCCGGGTGGCGAGAATGACAATCATGCACAGAATCCCGATCAGGAAGGATTGAAAGACTGTCACATAGACTGAGTATTTGGCTGTTCTTGAATGTCCTAAGCCAAGCTCGTTTGAAACACGAACACTGAAACAAAAGGATATATAGCATAGTGTAACTACCGAAACAGGAGAAGGTATCAATTCTGAATTTTGAATGAATTAAATAGGCTGCTTATATTACCTTATAGCAGCATTGACCCCAACAAACACCATAGTTTCCCAGCCATCAATGTTCATGCTGAAAACCAGAAAGGGATAGTTGTAATTATGATTAAGACGAACAAAAGAGAATTGGGATAGCTAAGCTGGCATACCACAAGGTTTGATCTAATTATAAAAACCTCCCCTGAAATTTCAGGTATTACAAACTTCCCCCATATACCTAGGAGTTTTGCCTACACATGTTATTGTAGTTTTGAATTTAAAATCAAATACTGATTAGTATTTGATGGGGACCCATCCTATAGGACATGTGGCAACAACTCATACACGAACAAATATAGGAACTTTACGGATAATAATAAGCATATAGGATAAGAACAACTTGAACTTCTTAGATACGAAGAAGGTGTGCGGATAGAAACGAATCCGCACGAATACGCATACGCGAATAGAATAAGGGTTCTGTGATACGAACGGATAGGAACGTACTCCATACATATGCGAATAGAATAAGGATTTTTTATACAAAAGGATTCTGCGAATACGAACGGATATGAACGAGTAGAAGACGTACTCGGATAAACTCTAAGGAAGACTAAAGTAGACCCTTTGCATGCGCCTATATAAAGAAGACGAATGGACTTAACTTGATACAACAAAATAGAAGAGAGAAAAAGAGAGCGCTTGTGTTGATACTCATCAGTATTTTATCTTGATAAAAAGTCAGACAGGACATCAATATTTATCAATTTGATGTAATATAAATTTGTTAACGAGACCTTTGTGTAATAAGGCTAAATTCGGGATATGCCAGTTTAGTTATTCCAAATAGATTGAAATCGTTCAGGTTCAGAATGGTCACCAAATAGAAAGGGCGCCAACTGCAGTGACAGCATTGCCAAGATTTCCGGTAAGCACAACGACGCTCATCATATACCAAATCTCGAGACACAACATTACAGCAGATTCCAACGAAAGCCTCACAAATGCCCAAATCTCATGAAACGCGGCCCACGTGAACCCCTTCCACCCGTCCTTGCACCACCCCACAATGTAAACAAATTGCGCGATCGCAGTAAGCCAGTTCGTCAGATCAAATGCTATTGCAGCACCTAATGCTCCAAAGCCAAACACATCAACAAAAAGCCAGCAGAAAAGAATCTGCGCAAGAAGAGTACCAGCTGCAATCCATGCAAGAACGCCGACTTTGCTCTGAGCTTGTAAGAACTTCTGAGTCGGAAAAATGACAGAAAGGGCAAACAGTTGTGGGATTGTAAGGAGAGAGAAAAATCCGGCAAGCTCTGCTACTTCAGGAGATTGTCCGATCAGCTTGAGTATCGGGGTGGCAAACACGTACACGGGTAAAAGGACGACACAAGTTGCAAACAAGATTATCATGGAACGTTGCATGTAAACTCCGAGCATGTGAACTTGACCTGCCCCGAATGCTTGCCCGCATAGCGTTTCGAGGGCACTTCCCATGCCAAGCTGTAAAATGTCGTAAACATAATATCAGAACTACACTTGTTTTATATGCACACATTTATATTTCTGGAACGAACGATTCTAAGCCCTATAACTGATTTAGTCAAACTAATATATCAAAGGGTCGAGTATTTTAGGTTTGTCTATCGTCTCATGGATGGAAAAAACAAAAAGAGTGACTGGTCAAATAACAAATATAATACACTTAACATTATAACCGATTAACTCATGAGTCCGGCCTGAATTTACCTCAGGGAACAAATTAACTTATTGTATTATGAGTTCTATAATTAATGGAGATTGTTGACCAAAATGGGTCCCAACTATTCTTTTAACCCTTCCCCCTTTATCACTTGGGCCATCTTATAATAAAAATTAAAAAGTATGCTTTGGAGAAAGGGCCTTTTTCATTTTTCTTGTTTTCTTTCGGATGTAACATCCAATGTCATAACTCATAGCGATGACTCAGGCTTACAATAATTTTGACACAGTTGATACTGAGATAATTCTAGAAGTGAAAATCAAGATTTTGATGAATAATTTTCGAGAAGTATAAAAATAGGGAATGAATAATAAATATAATAAAATAATTGTACGATAAACAAATATTATATATGAATTTTTTGAAATCGGTAATATTTACAGATAAAGTACATTTATAGACATGATGGAATACAACTGTAAAAGCATTATCTAGACCAATTCTTAATATATAATTAACACACTAAAATTAGCTGAGATTAACTTTAAAAAGAAAATTGAATCATGATGTATTGTAAGACTATTAATTTAATAAATTAACTTTGTTCATTAATTTTTAATTTTTTGTTTAAATGGGGTCATGGGTTCGCATTTTTTTTTATTATTTTTTTTAAGGGTCATGGGTTCGCATGGTTTTTAAAAACCCCCTTCATTAATATTTGCCTTAGAGCAATTGCATAATTAATTAAACAAGTGTATATACTATATACAAATAACTTACTACAAAGACGAAGAATGATAAGAAATAAATGAACTCATAAGATTTAAGAATAGACAACTCATTAAAATGTCTGATTTCCACATTTTATGGGTAACCCAATTAAAGACTTTTACGTATTGATATATTTCCTTAAAATATTGGTAAGTATACATTTAATCAAAGAGCGTCGGATCTGGGGTGATCCCAAGTCCCAACAAATTTTTTTTCCATTCACAAAGAAAATAACTATTTACAAACCAACTCTGCCACGAGAATGTGATAACACGGCAGCCGGATTAAATATCACCGCCGTGTCCGTCGTTCCTTATGTGGTGGAAATTCTTAATCAAATTCAATTCGACACTCATCCTTCCTGTGGAATGATTTTGATTATTTAGTTTAACAGGTTAGTATTTACACTAGTTATGACCTTTTGTCCTTTTCTTAGAAAAAAAGACACACCTAAAAAATGATTATAATATCCAACCAAAATTATTATATTAAAAAAAGACTTTATCTTTAGATGCTATGTTAATTTAATTAAAAATATAATTACTATTAATAAAGACGACTTTATACTTAAAACGATTCAACCACCTCGAATTCAAATAAATAAATTACTACACAAAAAAGGAAAAACGTAATTGAATGTGAAACGAAAACGTAATTAACCTCAGCCGATCGTCCCAGCTAATTTTTTCTCCATCTAAAAAGTTGCAATCGTCGATATTAACAAAAAAAAAAAAAAGCCTATTTCCTATTTGGACGGCGGAGCTAATTGCATACCACCACCGCGGCCCACCGGCCCGCCGCCGTCCTCATCCCCAAGTCGTAAAAGTTAATTACTGAACTAAACTTTCTATGAACACATCCAATATCCGGAATTAAACAACTATTTCTAATTTAGCATGTACTGAAAAAAAAAATCAATAAACACCATTTAATTGTTAATTTCGAGGGGAAATGAAGACTAACCATGAAGCCGAAAGCAAACATTCCGACGACGGAGAGAGCGATGGAGAAAGCGGAGAGTTCGACGTCGCCTAGGTGGCCGACGAATATGGTGGCGACGGAGTTGGTGGCGAACTGACAGAGGATCTGGAAGGCGATCGGGCCGCCAATCGCCCAGAGCTTCGACGATTCGATGCAGAAAACTCTCCACCATGCTTTTAGCCCCCTCGCCGGAAG
>JBBMKE010000007.1:8904395-8928246 GCA_037834125.1 Lippia alba
GCTTCAACAACGTGCGTCGTGGAGGAGTGAGTAAGAATTCGCCCTTGATTTTAGGGTGTCAAGAGTTGGACTCTGAAGCTGCTACTTCTCGAATGAAGGCGGTTGTGTGTCGTCGCCGCCGCCGGTGGTCGGAGATGATCGAGAATCGGGCCTCTTTGCACGGAAGTGGGAAGTTGAAACAATAGTGGTTTGTGTGGAAAATTTTAATTTCACCAAGAATATTTAGGTAATTTTACGCGTTTTAGGGGGGGTTTCAAAAAAGGTTGAGGTAAATTGGGGATGTAAAATAGTGTTTTTCTGAATTGGGCGGTTTTGAAAATGTTATAAACTATACTAGAGACCATTAATTAATTAGCCGAAAAATATAAGATAAAAATGAGAATGAACATATATTATGAGACCAAAATGCAATTTTGCTCCAAAAAAGATACTCGAACACCTTTGGCGGTTAAACATACCGCTATTTCTTCAAAATTTGAACCATTTGCCGCCTAAAACCCTATCTCCTCAAAATTTCCCCAATTTATGAACTCATTTCAGATCCATTGAATTGTTTCTCAGATATACCTGGAATTAGGTCAGTGTAAATCGCTCAGAAAATGGAAGGCGACGACGATTTCCAGTCATTTTCACCGCCGAAGGAGCCGTCGCCGGACGTCCACTATCGGCGGCTCAAGCGCCTGAAGAAGTCCAGTTCGAAACCGCAGCTAGATGCGCTGCTCGAATCAGTTGATGATCCTCTTTTGTTTCCCCACATTGATTTCGCGAAATTGGAGGCGTTGGAGAATGATACGGAAATCCCCGATTCTAACGACTCGAATTCAACTGAAGAGGTCGTTTTATCTCAAGAATCACTCTCTCAAGGGATTGATAATGAGAATGAGGCGGACGACGAGGCCAGAATTGAAGGTGGGATTGATGAACAGGTTAAGAAAACTAAGAGAGTGTTGGAGTTTGACGACGAGGTGATTGGTGGAGTTGGTGAAGATGAAAGGGCAATTGGAGAAGACAATGAGGCGTTCGAGCCGGAGGTGAATGAGAAGGAAAGGATTGGAGAAGAAGATTTGGTTGATAACAAAGAAGACAAGAATGAGACGAAGAAGAAGAAGAAGAGAGTTAAGAGTGATAGTGTTGATGATTTGAAGAAGGGCTCCAATAAAAGGAGAGAGGAAAAGGTATCAAAGTTTACTGTTTTAGTTTATTGTTTGAATATGTTCATATCTTGCCAGTTAGCTAATTCCATCATAGTGTTGATGATGTGATCTGCTGTTTCGCGATTTGCAGGAAAGAAAAGCTTACCTGAAGGAACTTCATGCTGAATCTCAGAGAGTACTGCGAGGTATGTTTTGTTTTTTAGTAATTTTTGAGTTTAGTTGCCTTTATTTTGTCAATACCTTTCTGTTGATTTCTGAAGTGCTTTATGAAATGCTTGCTGTTTAGAAACTAGAGATGCTTCATTTAAACCTATTCCTGTGGTGCACAAACCCATCTCATCAGTTTTGGAGAAGATTCGGAAGCGGAAGCTTGAAATCTCGAAAAAGTGGGTAGATCACTCTCTAGTGTTGTTTATGTAAGAGTGTGATGGTTGTTATTGATTGCGATATACACTCTGTTTTGTTGGGTGGCAGAGCGACTGTTGTCAGTGATAGGAGTTACGAGAGAAGCATCAGTCCAATAGACAAATCCACAGACCTTGATTTGTCTAATAAAGAGAAAGAAGAAGTAAACGTGGCAACAGTGTTAGAAAAGGAGATTGTTGCTCCTTCCGTGCAAGTAGATAGTAGTTTAGCTAATCCTGACATGGATGAATGCAATGATGTTGCTAAACCGACAACCAAAGAGAATGATAAAAACCACGAGGTCTGTATGTAATATAATGTCTTGTTTATTTTCTTCTTTCATACTGTCGCGCAAGTTAGAAATGCTCATGGTTCTACTTTTCCTGTTACTCAAGAGAAAATAGGAGAATATTCTTGTAAATAAGGAAGAATTGTCTTGGGAATTATGACTCTTGGATATGTTGTATTTTCAGTTTGATTAAATTCTTTTTTCTAAATGAGTATCTATTCCATCACCTTACTGCAGGCACCAAATGAAGAGCCTACACCTGCATTTCGAGCGCCAGTGCAGGATACTGAGGTTGGTATCCGAAATTTTTTATTTGATGAAGCTGTTATTGTTTGAAATGTTCAACAACATTACCAAGTTCATCTGTGCAGGAGCTTTTTGATAACACTGAACCAAATAGTGTTACAGCTGAACAGAATAGTGAACAAGCAAGTAGTCCTCTGGAAGAAGAGTTTGCTCCATCTCTACTTGCTATGGAATTGAAGTTTGATTCAGCCCCTATAGATGGCAGGTACATGCTTTGAGATTTCTCTTTTGCTTGGGATGTTTAGGACTGTCGCCTTTGGTAAACTAGTTGTCTGCTGTTGCCATTAGTTATCATGTATAACTATAGTTGCCTGTCTGAAGGATGACATGTTTCTTTCTTTGTTCTTTTCTTGACCATCCCAATAACTTTTTGATGCTGTTATAAGTTAGTAGCAAATTACTCTTGAAAATGACCCCGATTTTGATTTCCAGTTCCTCAGATGAAGAAGATAATGAAAAAGAGAATATTGAACCCCATCATTGTGAAGTTGCTGATATCAGCTCTTCTCCAAGGGGTGATCCTGTAAAAAGATTTGTGGACGAAGAAGCTGAGGAAGAAGATGACAGTGATCATGATCTAGATCGCTTCCAAGAAAATGAAGAAGATGAGGACATTGAAGATTTTGAGGAACTTAATGATATGATAGCAACTGGGTATGAAGAAAGACCCATTGATGGTGAAAAGCGCAATGAACTTCATCAAAAGTGGCTTGAGCAACAAGATGCAGCAGGAACTGATAACATCATGCAGAGATTGAAATGTGGCTCGGGAATCCAAGATGCATTGTTGCTTGATGAGGATGCTGAAACTGATGAGGATGATGAAGAATCTGTTGACGAAGCAAACGATGATTCTCAACCATTAAAGCCTACCAGGGTAAATACCAAAAAGGCCAAACAATTAATTCTACAGATGCTCTCTGACAAAGAAGATGTTTATTTATCTGATGATGAAGATGACTCACATAGGAGGCAAGCACAGCGTTTCCTCATCAGAAAGGTGAGTGTTTGGCGAATCTGATTTAAAATGCTTATAAGCTATCACATATTGTAAGATGTTTTCGAGATCTTTTAAAAGGTTAGTAATGATAATTGTGTAATTAATATTAGAAAAAAGGTAGGCTTGTGTTAAGATTTTGAAGTTGATATTTCTCTACTTATTTGAAGGAGCAAAAATTTACCGTATAAGCTCGCAAGCATCTTATAACATGGTTTAAAGAGCTTATCTTATAAATTTGGCTTATTGGTTTAACTATAATTTGTTGCACAATTGCTAAACATCATCATTTTGAACAGGAAGAGCAGACAACTGTAGTATCACCAGCTGATGATGAAAATTCCCGGGAAGTCTTTGGTCTTATTAAGAAGCTGAATATTGTCTCTGACAATAAGAGGAAACCGAAAGCATTGTGTAAGACATGCTCTTCCATGGTCTACAATTCTACACCGAATAAGTTCTTTTTGTATCTTGCACCTTATTGTTCAGTTATAATTTGCAGCTTTCTTTGATTCGATGCTGAAAGGGGGAAATAGCAATATCTCTTCAAAGGTAACATCAATCCAGCAATTACTTGCCCATTCAGTATTATAATCTGCTCTCAAGGAATCTAACTATTTGTTTCTGTTTTTAACTGCAGTCATCCTTCCTTGGACGAGCATCAAACCATTCTAGTTCATCATTGCACAAGCAAGGATCAGGATCAGTTCGATCTTTTATCTTTGGGAGGGACGACAGTAATAGCCGCAGCTCCATATCAATGTCCGAGGATTCCTCAGACACGGTAAGTATTTTTCTGATGAAACACAATTGGGTATTAAACATCACTATGAAATGATGCTATGTCCTTTTTTTTCTTAAAAATCAGGTGCCGGGAGAAATTCGAACAACCAAAACTATTACAGCTAAATATAGCAGCAGTTCAAAGGCCAAATTTAGCAGCCAAACAAGAAATGGTGGTTCAGAAGCAGCAGTTTCAAGAACCTCATTGCTTGAGGTTTTGAAGAAATCTTCATTACAATCTCAAGGCTGTCATAAAGACAGTGCGGTGGACCTCACAAAGACTATTCTTGCTTTTAGAGTCCCAAAGAAACCAATGAAGATAGAAGGAAGAAGCTAAACTGCATGGTAACTGTATTTGATAGTAAATTTGTGGTCTTAAAAGAAATATCCTATTTGTTTGTTTACCTACTAGCATATGGAGTAATGCATGGGTTCTCTTGAGCCAGTCCAAGTTTCTAAAATATTCAACATTTAGGGAGTGTTTTTGATGTTTTTAAGAGAAATATTAGGAAAAATATGATTTGTAAAAATAAAAGCATATTTTGATTTAATTTTTGTTGAATTTTATTTGATTGATGAGTAATTTTAAAATTTTAAGTTATCATATGTATTTTGTTATTGGAAAAAATATTGTACATTATTTGTACTTTGTTTTTAGTCAACATAAGGTACCTATAAAAAATAAAGAATACTTGTATCAAAAAAAAAAAAAAAAAAGAGAAATAAGGATGTTTACACAAATTTTTGTTGATCTGCAAAAATTTATTATAAAATGTAAGAAAATAGTAAAACAAAGATAATATTATTAATTTGGAATTGAAGTGGTACAATACAATCTCTAATATTCCTTTGATTTTTTGGGATGGATTTATCCGAGGGCTTGACGCTTATTCCCGGATTGAGTATGATTCAGATGAATCGAAGGCGAAATGGCAAGGCTTGGATTTGAGAGCTTGAATGCTTGAATGCCTTCAATTCCTTAGGTGCTTGGTGAATGAGTTTGTCCTTTGCTTGTGTATTGTTCTTTTGTCCTTTGCTTGTGTATTGTCCTTTTGTCCTTTGCTTGTGTTTGATTTTCTGATTCTCAATTAGTGAGTTCGGAAGTCTTATTTATAAGCGATGTTGGGCCGCTCGCATCATGGGCCTCGACTTTATGAGCTTGGACCTTGATAGCCCATTTAATTAATCCAAAATAATAATTAATATTTATTACTATTAGGGATTAATTATAAAGCCTAAATTTTGTATAATATAAAATAATCAATCACTAGCCAATTTTATTTGGGCTATTAATTAATTATATTGTCAATTTTTCGGTACCAACAGATGCACCCACTTCAAGGTTCGGCGAAGAACATGCGGAGAATTTGTGAAAGCGGGGACTTGAAGTACTTGATTTTTTTATTTTTTTTTCTTAATGGAACTAGCTGGCCCACGCATTCATTTGAAGCCTACATGCAAGGCAGCATAAACCCTTTCTCTTTCTTGCTTTGTTAGCATGATCATTGGCCTGAATATTATTTTTAGCAAAAAGAATTGGGCCTTAAATTAGGCCCAAATACACTTCGAACCTTCAATTTTGATGATCATCTTGGCAACTTTAATCAAAGTGCAACGCAGCAGCAACATTTTGGTGTCCATGTGGACCACCCATCTTTATTCGGCCTTTCTTATTGTGTTTGTAGACCGCTTGTGGGGTAAGAAATCCTTTACCATTTCGCCATCGTCGTAACTCGTAGGAAGTCCAAAGATATTCCAGCTCTTATTTTCTTCCCCCTTTTTTTTTTCCAATTTCAATTACGGCCTACTCCAATTAAGGAAACAAATCAAAGACTTCATTTTCTTCTCAAATCAGGGGGCTGCAAATTATCCATTTTCCTCTGATTTTTTTTGCGCCTCTGATTTTCTTCCCAATATCAACGCCAGAAATTGTATATTTCTTGGATCCTATATAAGAGTGGAATTAAGCTCTTAACTTCTGCCATTCATGAACTGGACAAAGGCAGCTTTAGCACGCGCTGGAAATTCCACCCCCGCCGCTGGGAAAAGGACAATTCGCCACCGTCGGAATCATACTGGAAAAGGGAAATTCACCGTTGCCGCTGCCATCGCATCCCCTGTCGGACTCGTACGGTACAAGGAACAATCGCCGCCGCCGCCGCTGGAATCATATTGGCAAAGGAACAATTCACCACCAGCGCCGCATCCCGCCGTTCAAATCGTGCAAGAAGAACAATTTGCCGCCGCTGCCTCATGAATTTTGAGGAGCAGACCTTGGTTTTGATTTGTTTTATTTTCTGTGTTGCATTCTTTTTTTTTTTTTCTGCAGGTAGTATTCTCATTGGACAAGCAAAGTGGCCAATTATTGCCTATGGATATCCAATGAATTTCATTGCTTGGAACTTCTCACTCCAAATTTCAGGAAATCACATGACGCACAACAATTAACCTCATTCCATCATCGTGCTCCGACCGTCAAGCTAGAAAATTAATTTCTTTGGTATCAGCAAACGGGATATCGCTGCAAATCGGGCTCCAATCTTGATTTTCTTCTTCAGAACTCTCATTCAGAATTCTTGAAATCAAACTCTTCATTTTATCCATTCTTGGCCAAAGGAAGACAATAGGCTGCAATGAGAATATCCTCTTCATAGTCTTGGCACTGCAGTCTTCGACAACAGCTTCTTCTAACAGTCAGGGACGGAGCCAGGATTCGTCGGAAGGGGGTGAAAATTCCTAATGTAAATAATATTTTGTGAAGAGTGATGAAATCGTAATTTATTTTAAAATAAAAAGGATAAAATCTATAATTAGGAGGGCGAAAATCTAAAATAAGAAGGACAAAATTATAAAATTTTCTAAAATTTATAAGTAATAAACGAAAATTTTTAAAATTTAGGGGGGGCGAAAATAAAATTTTTCTAAAAAATATGGGTGACAAATAAAATTTTTCAAAATTTAGGGAAAGAAAAACAAAAATTTTCAAAATTTAGGAAGGGCGGGGCCACCCCCAGCCCCCCTGTAGCTCCGTCCCTGGATAGAATATCAAGATAAAAAATAAAATATCATACGTCGAGTAGGTCTCTTAAAATACTTGTTCTTTTTAGTGACCTATTGATGGGATTATCCAACTTGAGATGAAATATGAGAGAAAAGTCTTTCATTGATGGGAAAAAAAACTAATGTGATGCAACATTTTGAATGTTTATGACCTTGACACATATGTATAAATTTGTATATACCACATCAAATGCTGAACAAATGTAATTTATGATGCATAAAAAGATGGGAGGATAGTTTGTACTCTTATTATTGTAAAGGAGACAATTTGAAGTTAAAATTTGAACATTATATTAAGTAAGAGGATAATATTTTTGTTTTTTTCTTTATTTATTAATTTCAAAGTGTAACAACTCTGAATTATTATATATATATATATATATGAAGAGATGTCCTTTAAATCGCAGCAATCAAAAGTCAAACAACTCAAGTGTAGTTAAAGGATAATTGAAACTCATCTCGTTCATATTGATTGTGACATTCTTAATTAACATACTTCTTATTTGATCCAAATTAGAATACTAATATCAAAACATCAAATCAACCAACTAAGATAACAAAAAACGACGCAAAAGAGAAATTAAAAAAAGAGAAAGAATACAAAAGAGGGCAATTATTCCACTCCAAGCCACATGATCACTCTATGAGGTGGCAAAATGTGACATCAAAAGGCTTGTGAATGATTGAATACTGTCATTTAAAATGTTTGAACTTTTTTAGCAATTAAAAATAAGGTTGTAGAAGCTTCAAGTAATTCAAGAAATTGAAATTTTGACAATGTTTGGAGGAAATATTGAGATATGAAAAATAAAATGTAAATTTAAATTGGAAAATGAAGTTGGATATAGATAATTGGGGTAAATAAAACCAACTCACATATACTTTTTGTAGAGATATTTATTTACTAGAAAACTCCACATTCAATACAAAGAACAAACTTGTAAATGAAATAAAAATAATTACATATGTATTAATTATAGGCGATATTATATTTTTTTAATTTCTGACTAATACATAAAATTCTACTAATTTATGGAAATATATACCCAAGAATTTAAATAGAAGATTTATGTGTAAACTAATACAACACCAAACTAATAAACTACACTGCTCAATAATAAATACTTTTAAGCAAAATTGAAAGTAGATTTTTCGGATTGCAAAGCCCAACAATCTTGTAGTTGAGGTAAAATATTAAAATTTTCGGAAGTAGTCATAATTCAAATGATAAAAAGTAATTATGATTTTTATTATTTCTACAACAGTACAACTTTATTAAACTCAAATTCAACCAAACTTTATATATAAATCAACTAAATTCAACTCCATTGAATAGGCATAATTAAATAACAACATTAGGCAAAAGTGCTAAATACAATTTCGACTAACTTATATTTTTTTGAATATCATCCATACGAGTAGCAACTCATATTATTAAAAGAAACACTTTAAAAATAAAGGGAAAATAAACAAGTAAAGTTAGGAGAAAATTTGAAGAAGAAGACAAAATTGGAACCAAATTAGGGTTTGGAATTTTGTGGTGCAAATTGACTTTTTTAGTAAGTTGGGGGGCCCAAATGCAAGAGGGGAATAACTTTGGGGGCAGGGCAATAGGTGGGGTTCTCTCCGTGGATCTAAAGCAAAACGCGTCTGCAAAAGAGAAGTATTCAATCAAAGTTTTCTAAAGCAAATGCTGCCTTTCTGTATTCTCTTCGGTATTTCTGGTGAAGCCGTTCCTATGTACTGTCGACACAAGTTGGTAATTAGATATTATATTAATTTAATTAAAAATTATATATTTTAATTATTCCTATGTACTGTCGACATAAGTTGGTAATTAGATATTATATTAATTTAATTAAAAACTATTTATTTTAATATAAAAAATTTATATTCTAGTAGTTCATTTGAATTTAAATTTATACTAAAATAAAATTTATCATTCGAACTATAGGTGTTTTTATATTTTTACATTCGAATTGAATTTTGTTGCATACCATTTATTTTGTGGTTTGTTGCATACTGACATATATACTTCGTATTTTTTACAAAGACTACCTTTTGTTGATTTTTAGTGGTAATGATAGTTTGAATATTAAAAACGTGATTCGCACATGACTTTAATAAGGACAATTTGTCCTTACTAAGTCATGAAATGGCAAACATTCTTATATTAAATTATGTGTACATTACGTGTTTACTATTCAGACAACCAAAATCACAAAAATCTACCAAAATCATAAAAAATAACTGAATGTAGTTTTTTGGAAAAAATACGAAGTAGAGAGGTATTATACAATAAAACTTAATCTGAGTGTACAAGTATAAAAGCGCTAAAAAATATATTTCCTATATATTATTTAAGTTTCATGTTTCAAATTATTTATTGAATGTTCAGTTGTCAACGTGCAAGAACATGTTAAACGTCAAACATGGATTAACTGACCAATAATTACCTTATAATGTTTTGAAAATTCCTTCATTAATGAGTTCTTTAGGTTAATTAGACTAAACTAAATATATATTACTTAATAAAATATCAATTAAAAGTTTTAAAATTTTACACGCATTATGTCTGATAATTTGATCCATTAACAAACCACATTAAATTAACATTATTTGATGTTTTGTTAATGCATGCATGCACTTATATTGCTTGGTTTAATTAGATCAAAATCAAATATTGTTGACCTATGGAAAACTTGTGGTGTTACACCGTTTGACTTTCTTGTTTATCACTATCAAAATAATTAAGCTATTTGTCTAAAGTACCTTTTTTTTTGAAAGCTTCTAAAGTACTTTCTTAATCAGTGCATTAATTTCCCAAATTTGAAGTTATGAAATTTCTAGACTTCATTTTATATATTTACAAATAAATACAATATTTGAAATATATTCAATTAAAGAAAAATAAACGTTTGCAATTAATAAAATATGTTATATACAAAGTGAACCTTGTCTACTTGGGCCTATTATTAGCTTACCAAAATATCCACTACACCTATAAATTCCCTTGCAATTTAATGGAAAACAATTTAAAAGAATAATTTTTAAATCCAATTGGTCAGAATAGCTTAAGTTGACAAAAGATATGAGCTTTCAATACGCCACGACACAACAAGATGTTGCATGATACGAGTATAGCAGACGAATTTATTTTTAAATTTATAATATATAATAAATATTTGATACGAGTATTCAAAGCAATAAGATAATAATGTATTTTTAATCCGATTGCGAACCTTAGGGCTTAGGTTAACAAACATTATCTATCCTTAGTCAATTTATAGCATTTTATTATTTGGTAATTAAAATGTTATACTTTGCATGCATCGTGTGCAAAGGAATCATATTGAATTGAATTATGAACTTGTGCTTGGGTGCTTTCAAAGCAACGTATTATTTTTACAAAATTCTATTTTTTTAAAAAAAAAACTAAAAAATAGTAGTATATAGTGGGAACAAGAACATGACATTAGCTTGTAAATCACTCCATAATTACCATTTCAAGTTTAAACACTAATTATTAACACATGGCATTTGTTTAATAAACATTAATTCATAGTATAAAACATAAAAACTTGTTTCAGAATATAATGGTTAAAGATTACAGACTAATGTTTGCAGGAAATAAATAAAATTTATTACAAAACAGATTAATATTTAACAGAATAAATAAATTTTCTTTGGATTAATGATTAAATTAAATAAAGAATGTTTTTATGAGGAAAATATTATTAAAAGTAAAAAAGAAATTTTGTAAAATGTTTTTTTGGTGATATATAGCAATAGCATCTTGAAACTAGGACCACATATTGTTGATCCGAATCCTTACCAATATTTTCACATCACATCACCACTCATCATCTTATCTCCATTATTTCATTTCTATTCTCTTATTCAAATCCAAATTATATCCATATTTTACCCTATTCCTATATCCAATATATATACTTCCATATGTTGTACATACAGAAAGAAAAAGATTATGTATTCATGAAAATGCCCAATAATTAACCAATAATGTTGTTTAAGGTGAAATACAATGTGGGGTTCTTGAAGGATTTTTATTTGGAGACAATATTTATAAAATGTAATTTGTAGAAGATTTCTTGATCCAATTTCTCTAATGTTCTACTGTAAGTCTGTAATCTATAGTTTTGCTTAGTATTATAAATATACAACCATGTCTATAATAATTTGATAGAACTAAAATTGAAAGACATATATTATCGGCTGATATGTTAAAAAAAATATTAAAGGGTTCTCTTGACCCAAATGTGTTGCTTCATTCAAATGAAACTCGAGTCTTCTATTATAAGCAAATCGACCGCCTCTCGACGGGGATGTTGAACCCTATTCGTTTAAGTAGGCTAATTACCTCAAGTAAGATGGTATTAGAGAGACCCGTAATCACAAATACACTATGATAATATAAAATCCCATTCGTTTATCCATATTTTTACTCATCAAAAGTGATCCGTAAAATCCAATGAAAACTTAAATGGTTCCCTATGAACTCAAAGACGGCCCATTAACCTTAATTCACTTTATAAATATTTTCACTTGATGGATACACACTTTTTTTAATCGAACTTTTGTCTAAATCCAACTTTTTATTTCTTACAAACTTACCACCTTGAGCATCTCATTGATCCATGTGTCGACAATATTATACTAATCTGAATATTGGTATCAACATGCTTAAAATATATTTACTAACATGAACATGAGAGTACCAATTTAAAAAATAATCTCTCCCTAATATTACACTTAACATTTTAAGGATTTCATTATCTTACATATTAGAATGTTCACACAAAAAACAACCTAACATAATTAAAAAAATTCGACGTCATCATAATCCATTGACTATTTTCATATTTTTTAACTTAGTTGCTCATTTTTTCTTTTTGGAACAAAACAATTGCTCTTCTCAAAAGAGGCTGATGTATAGTAAAAGTTTTCAAATGGGCCGAAATAAAGAATATCTTGAAATCGCGTAATCTTACTATAGATAAAACTGGACAATCTAAATAAAATGAATAATAAGTAATTATCAATATAACTAATAATCAACTACATATTTATTAGAATTACCACTTTGAGTCTGCGTTGCTTTTCTCATTATTTTAATTTTGGTTGATTCAATAGATTTCCCCCGAAGGATTTGAGTTAAAAAAATAAAAATCAAACTAGATATAATTATATCGATACATCCTGATTTTCCACTAAATTTTACAAAATTTCCCATGACATTTGAGAAATTATATAAATTTCCTAATATATTTTTTCATTAGACACAACACATTTTATTACATTATAAAAAATACAAAAGATTCCTAATATATTCTTCGGTAACACATAACCCATTCTATTGTACCATAAATTTACAATCAGTCAAGTGTTATCGACAAAACATGAAAAAAAATAGATGCAACATTATCAAAATTCATAATTTCAAATTTATAAGATTTTGGGATTTAAAGAAAAATGGTGTAAATATCTCATAATAGTATTTGCGAAGCAAGATTAGGAAAACATAATCCTAATTAATTAATAACAACAATAATAATAGAAAATAAAAAAAAATGTTTAGATCTGGTTGGTGAGATGGCACGAAGTCATCAACGGCGCTAATCAGATTCAGAGAGTGTTGACCGTAATTACCCGACAAAGCGGAAGTCGTTTCCGAACAGGACTAGGGCATCCAGGGGCCTTTTCGTCACTCCACAAAATGACCGGGGGCATTTTCGTCATAGTGGGAAGCATAAATTGGTGGTGAGTGGGACAGTGGGATGGGCATTATGGAGGTCCTCCAAAGGCTAAAAAGCTGATAATCTTCGCGTCTATTCTCTTCTCCGAGAGCCAAGCAAAACTTATATTCTTCCAGAGAGAAAATCATCATCATCGGACGGCCGTGAATCGTTCGGGGGTTCGAGATCCGACGGACGTCGTTCACCGTCGTTCTGATCTGCGGAGGCGGCGCGGCGCAACGGTGGCGTTGGCGTGGCGGCGCTTTTTTTTGGTTTTCTATGTTTGTGGTGTTTTCGTTTTGGTGATTGAGGAGTTGGAGCGGCGGGGAAATTGGCGGTGGACGTGAGGAAACAGTGGATTTTGTGCGAGGAGTTTTGTGAGTTTTGGAGGATTAATCGGAAACCCTACGATTTTTGATTGCGAGGAGATTTTGAGTTTTTGGACTGTTTTATACAGGTATATGAAACCCTAAGTTTTTTGATAATCTGCCTGATTTGTGTCTGGATTGTTTTTCTGTGCTATTGTCTTCAAACGCCGTCGTTGGATGAGGAAATCTGCCATCTCGAGGTCAAAATCTGTGGTTTCGGACGACCTTTTTGTGGTTTGGTATTCCGGATTTTGAGTTCGTGATCCTTTGTTTGAAGATCTGAATCTGGTGATGTTTTATGGCTGAAGCTTCGTCTGCCTAAGCGAATGAAGCTTCTAGTATGAGCTGTGATGTGTATTGAAGGATTTGGTGCATTATTCTGACTGCAAAGATGGATTTTCACATCTTCTGTGTGGTCTTCCGTGAATAGATTGATGGTTTCTGGTCAAATGCATATTCCAGTACATGGAAATCTGCAGGAGATCAAGATCTCGATATAGGAGATTGCTGTATTATGACCATAAAGAAACTCGCCTCTTCCAGATTGCCTTTTCTTGGCATTATTTCTGGTTTGCCTGGGGGAGGCTGCACAGAAAAGAGTCTGCAGAATTGAATTAAGAGAACCTATGGGATTTGCTTTTCTATTTTAACTTAGTAGTGATTGATGCTTTAGAAGATCGGGAGATAATCTCAAATTTCAATGAATTTGCTGCAAATTGTGCTATATTTCCGCGATTCCCATAGGTAGGCGCAATGCCTCTTAGATCCAAAGCATAGTAAATGCTGGTAGACCCTTCTAATAATCCTTGCTTCAAGATGGGTTAAATCTGCATTTGTTGATGAAACTGGGCCTCTAGAGATGATTATGAAGGCTCTCTAATGCTAAAGCTCATTAGATATTTTTTGTGCTCTGCGTAAACCTCATGAAGAATGCTAGATGTCAATTATGATGGAACTGAGAGGCTGTTTCGACTATTTAGCCGTCTTTTAACCTAGATTTTAGCCAGCTACTTTTGATCTGTCATGTATTTCATACATGAAACAACTCTGTCCTTTTGATTCAATGAAGTTATTGGCCTTCTGTGAGGTAAATGATGAGAATTATGTGCTGGAGAAATTGGGTAAATAAAAAGTATATAGAGTAGTGTGCTTGTTTCATTTCTTCAATGAAATCTACAGATGGTGGAGGCATTTGTTAGCAGTCCTATCATCGTTCAATCGTTGTTCACATCTTGAATTTTACTTTAGTTCTTGTGTTTTACATTCGGGGTTCAGTTGATAACACCCATTTTTTGTTTTGCAGGCAGTCTACTTGTGGATGTCCCAAGATCAGACAGACTGCCGCTTATTGTTCTAACCAGTGGTGTTTTTCACTCTTGAGGTGAGTTTGTATGATTGTTTTGTTGAATATGTCCATGATACTTTTTTTTTCCTCTTCTCTTTTCTTTTCTCTTCTTTCTATATGCATAAATGAGTGGTTTTTACCGGCAATATCATGCCATCTGAGAATTGTTATTGTCAAATACAATATGATCTATACTGCAAATTGGGGGTATGAACGGTTTGATGCTATTGGTTTCTATTTATAATTACTGCTAAGGCGCAGCCTGATCCAAGCTTTATTTGCAGATTTGTCTACATAATTGAGCAGGAGAGTTAATTTCAAATTGGGAGGTAAATTAGAAAGAAGTTGCTCTGCAGAGGTGTTTGTTAAAAAATCTTCGGCGGCATTCATTGTTTGATGGGATAGAGCCTGTATCTGCAGAAAATGCTCAGCAGCAGTGCGGGTCTTGAAATAATGAACTCCGCAAACCAAGAGTTAAATTGGAAGAATGTGAAGGGAAGGCGATCCCGGAAGCCTATAGCTAGAAGTTTGACTGGTGTTCCAAAGGCAGGCAATTCCGCTAGTCCCAAAAGAGTAGGAGACTTTTCTGGGTCTGATTCTGACAAGGTATATCTCAACCTATTATTTATCATCGTTAGCTGTTTATTCCACTAAGCTCTTTACAAAATTAATTAGTGTCATCTGTTGATATGGCAGTTTGGTGAGGTGGTTCCTGGACGATCTACATCTAGCAAGTCAGAGAGTGTTCCAATCAAGAAAAGAAGGCACCTACTTCAATCCCCATCACCTTGCCGTTGGACTCCCTCTTTACACAATCATTCTGCCTCCGCACCAAGCTCTTCCCCATTTTCTAAAGACCACGAGCTACATCAGTATCCTAGTTGTTCCTCACAACAGAGGTCCTCAAACTGGCAATTAAGTGGACTTGATGGATTTGCTAAAACTAGATCTGGTAAAGGGTATGATGGCCCATTTTTCTCTGGTCAAACGGAGCGCGAATATAATGAAGCGGGGGACTTCTCTGGTATTGAACTTCTTGCAGCTGCTGCTAGCATGGACGATGAGGCAAATAATGAGAAGAAAGAGGATCATATTGCAGAAGATTCTTTAATGCCCAAAGCTGCTGAAACAACTAGTTCAGCCACACAATCTAAAGTAGAGTTGAAAAATAATGAGTCTGAGAATTCCTGGAGTATTACGACCGTGGTGGGTAATAGTGAGAGCTTCCAGAACAACTCGGCGACTGCTTCACGGAGTTTGTGTGGAAGCCCAGAAGATGAGACCATGCCAAAGGTGAAAAGACAGCATTGGGATTTAAATACTCTGATGGATGCTTGGGGTGAACCAGATGATGATTCAATTGCTGAAAACACCTCCAATGATGCCACTGATGATACACATGTAGAAGGCCGGCATAAAGGTTCTTTGGACCTTGCAGTCTCTAATATGGGCGCCACAACTGCAAACAATGTTCCTTCCAATCTGAAAATCGATGAAAATAAGTCAACTATGGTTTCACCTGATAGAACATGCAGCAAGCGTCCCGGCCTTCAAGAGCTTATTCCTAAAGAGTCTTGTCATCAAGCTACTAAAGAAGATGCTGATAAGAGGAACTCAACTCAAGTTTCAAGTAGCAATGCTCACTTGGAAAATGCAAATCAAGTTATGAACCTGAATGCTGGTCTGGAGGGGAAAATCAGCTCTGTCTCTTCCGTGGCTACTATAAGACAGGATGAAGACTGTTCAAGTAATGTGAGCGAATGCGAGAGAACTACAGCTTCTGAAAGTATTCAGACAGGGACTCCCAATGTCAAGGCAATTGTTTTGCCTGCCTGTGGGATATCTGCATCTGCAATGGACGCGCAGTGCAAAGGCACTGAAGATTCCAAACAGACTTCTGAGCCGCATGCTATTGTGATTTCTTTAATGGGTACTATTAAGTTTGTTGCTTGTGGAAGAATTTGTGCTGGCAACTCCTGAAGTAATTTAAATGTATTGAAATCTTTTCTGGTCCATCTAATATTTTAAATTTTTTGCTGCAGGCACTGATCCAAAGTCTCAAGCTGATGGAACTCTTGTCTCGAATTCTACTACAGCTGATTGTCAGGGTCACCTGGAACAGGCTGAAACTTTTGCCAACAATGATGATAATAACCAACCACGTGAAGTGGTAAAGACGACCATGATGGCTGACTCGTGCAAGAGTTCTAGTGCTGGAGTGCAATGTGATGAGCCAACTACATCAGTTGGTAGGATCGGCTCAGGAATTGATGGAGATGACTTGACTAGGTTTCCGGAAGGATATGATTCTCCATATGAGGATGGAGAACTGCGGGGTTCATTTTTATGCTCGTGGGAGGACAATGAAATAGAAAATGAGTGTGTTGACTATGAATCTGATGGAAGAAATGGAGATGGTTCTGATGCTGCTGATTACCCTACTACGTCCGAGGTTGTTGAAGGTGGTTCAGAGGGTTCTCATGGCACTGAAAGGAGAAACTTGTTGGTTAAAAGGTTTTCAGAAGGTGGTAGTGTTAGTAAAACTGAGCCTATCAAGCAGTCTTTGAGGAGGCAGTTCGGGAAAGATGACTCGGACAATAACGAGATGGGTGGAAAAGGATCAAATGCAGGATCTGGTACTACAGTTGAGCAGTCCATGGAAATGGTTATTGAGGAAAATGATGTCTTGAAAAGAAGACAGTTGACTGATCAACGTGAAGCAATTGATGCCAGGTTGACACAGACAGATGAATTTGCATCTAAGACTGGCAGAGGAAAGCCGCAATCTCGTATTGCAGCAGCTGATGGGAAGGATGCTTTTTACATACAGCCATGCAGGTATTTAATCTCCGACTTCTCCTTTTCGCCTAATGCGGTTTACCATTAGTCTCTCATCTGCGTATTGACATTTGTTTGTTACATCCTTTTGCTTTAGATCACGCCGTTTTGCTAGTTCATACACTCGGCCGGAAAGGGATAACCTCAGTCCCGACAGATATGTCAACAGATACAGACCATCCAGTCAAGATGAAAGACAGTTTACATCATGGGGTTCTAGAAGGCGTTATAACTCAAATTATCAGGTACCCGAGGGTCGTAACCACATCCGACAACCTCCAGAAAAGATCAGTACTGGAGCCGATTTCCATGAACCAAGGCAACCTGGTAATTATTTATCAAAAGGCATCCATAGGCCATTCATGAGGCGTTCGCCTGTGGAGAGGGACGAGTACTTCCCCATTCGCAGAAGAATACCTCAAACACGAGGAGCCAGCAATTACCGAACCAGGGGACACTATTCTCAACGTGGTGGAAGAGATTTTGCAGAGGATTTTGACCCTGCTTTACCTGATGATGCTGGCACGTCTGTTCGAATGCCAAGGTTTATGTCAAGAAGGGATCGGAGCTTCTCTCCAAGTTCTGCTAGAAATGGGCACACTCCTTTTCCGAGGAGGAGATCGCGTTCGAGGTCGAGAACTCGGTCACCCAGACCATGGCATTCCCATAGGGAACGAATCATTGGCCCTAGATCTGAGGCTAGGATGGAAAGATTGAGGGCACTGCCTTTTTCATCAAAACCCACTTTTGGATCCGCTGACTACGGAGACGGCTATGCATCTCCACCACCAAGAAGCTTTTCACCTCAGAGGAGGGGACGATGGATTGATGATCGTCCTTTTGGTGATAATAGTAATAGTCATTTGAGGCGTAGGAGATCTTCCCCGGTGAGATTATTTAGGCGCACTACTCAAAGGTTCGATGGGGTTGGGTCTTCTGGGAGAGTGAAGTCGGATGATTATAATTTTAGACCCATGGTTCGTCCGGGAAGATTCAAATTAGAATCCAATTATGATGATAGAAGAGGACTCCATGACGGTGATGACGATGGTGGAAATGTTGTCAGGCGGTTTCGGCACAATGCACCGGATGAATTTGATAAGGGCAGCAATCTGAATAATGACGATGGTGTCCCTAGGGATGCCGCCCCACAGGCTCAGGGTGGGGGCGGTGATAGGGAGGACAAAAGATCGATTAAAGTATAACTGACTGATGGTTTGGTGGTAGGTGTAGGAACTCGATACTAGTCGAAGTTTTTTCCTCTGTTTTTCTTTTTCTCCTTTCAGCGGAAGTAGTATTTTAGAAGTTAATTTTGCTGATTATTATTTTCTATTTGGGTTAAAATCTTGGGAAGGCCTTGTTGAGTTTGGAAGAGGCAGGCCTGTTGTCATTTTTATGCATTCCCTCCTTGGTGGTTGATTTTGTATATCCTTGTGGAATCAAATTCCGTTTGGGGTCTTTCTGTTTTTGAAGTGACAGTGGCTCTTGCAACAAAGTTAAAAGCTCATTGCCTTGCAGTTGATTCTTCTTCTGGTGGTTCTTGGAATTAAGTGCACTGAAATTCTTCTAAAATCTGCTCTGTATATATGTACTGATATGTATATGTGTGAGGGTTAAGAATTTGCACTAATTGCCGTCTGTTGTTGCTCTTGCATGGATATGAGAGTTTGTTCAGCTTTCGGTATATTACATAGGCCCTTCGAAGATCTAGGAGGGTTACATTACATAGGATCGTTCGAAATAGAATCTGTAGTTTTACTATTTTGTAATTGGACACGAAATGAGAAGTTGATCTTTCTGTACTCAGAACTATCGAAAATTACATCACATTTCGAGCTAGCCCTAAATCAACAATCTCGGTCACTTAAATCACCAGCTAAAGCTGAAAGATTCATAATGCAACCTTCTGACAGCGCCAGGTGATGAGCAAATTGCAGCAATATCTTGCCTCATCTTCTTCGGGCCACTCACCAAAACGCCAACGTTGGACTCCTCACACTCGCATAGTATCTCTGCACCATCACGAAATCACGCATAATCCATCACCTCTATAATGTATGTAACAAATAAAGAAATCACAAATCTTCACGAGCAGAAACTTACTCTTTAGGTCTGGTCTTTCACCGTAATGCATGGTAGTAACTCCCTCAAACGATTGGCGTGGGACACTTTCCAATTCTCTCTCGGCCTGATAACCCCACAATCCGGGCACTGGAGATGCCATGGGAGTCGGAGTGTCTGCATTTTGAATCTGTATCGTGTTTTTACTTGTCTGTTTCTTATTCCAAAGGTAAGGTAAAATGGCAACGATCACCACTGACACACACAAGCACACGATACTAATTGTGGATCTTGCAGCATTTGAGTATATCATATAGGTGTTATGATCAATCGGGTATATGTAGTATTGGTTTATCACCCCAATAAGGATAAGAAAGAGGGTAAAAGATGATGAGATAATAGCTCCAAGCCAAATCCAGTTGTTTGGGCCCAAAACTGTGGAAACCGGCTTGTCTGAAGCACTCGGCTTGAACCAAATGGATTGATGCAGTTTCTTGTTTTCTGTAGAGGGGGTTCTCTCTCTGGTTATGTAGACTTGGATTTGTATACGCAAACTGGAGATGTCGGAAGATAATGGAAGGAGAAAATCGAGCATTGTGAGATCTTCTGAGTTCTTGAAAGCTGCCACAAGGATGATGCTCGGAGTGTTCTCTTTCGTGTTTGCTGTGTGAACGAGTTCTCTGATGATGGATATGAATGGGGTAATGCCGCTTCCTCCACTGATCAGTACAAGCTTCTCATGCCTGCAGCCGAAAAGCAAAAACAAAGAAAATTTGCTTCAATTACGAAACCACTCTTTCATCAATTAAATTTCGTTCACCCCGACCTACATGATCATTTTGGTAACTGAAGTAGCTAATGGATGGTGCTAATGCTAAGGGTGGTAACTGTAATTGTCATAGGTTGATCATTGATGAGCTCTTTTGTAATGGGGGTAATCTTTAGTGGCATTTTGTAATTATTCGTTTTCTTTAATTCGAACCTTAAAAGGGAGGTTGCTGTAGGTCCATAGGGTCCTTCAACCGAGATTTCGAGGCCATCAATTGGTTTTGGAGATGAAAGCTTCTCATAAAGCCTTTGAGACCAACTTCCTTCGCTTTTAATGACAACGCTGAGTTGATCACGATCGATGTTATTATTTGAGGTGACTGTAAATGGATGCCACTGTAACTTCGAGATGCTTTTCACATTGACGAACATAATGCTTGCTGGATTGTATGTTAGTCCTGTTAAAAAGAGGAAAAAAAAAATGAGTACTCAGAATCAAGAAACAAGTTTTTGCTGAGATAATTGCCAAAAACAGCCTAAGATCCCATCTATCCTTTGTTGTTATTGTTATGAGGGTAACTGTAATTTCAATAGATAGAGGATGTTTTTGCGAAGTTTACTTGGATCTTTGGAGAAATTAAGCTCCACAGCTCGGCAAGGCAAAACACGAGCGGAGATCAAACGAACCCGTTGCTGAGATTGTAAGAATCTCAGAAATCGGTCAATCAGAAAGAGGTAGAATCCTGGTAGCATGATGCAAGCATACGAGAATCCCACGTGGAAAACAAAGAAGACAATGAAAACAACATAGAGATGATGCGTGTAGTAAAAGAGTTCGAATAGTTTTCGCCTGACTAGAGACGAGCTTGTGATCCAAATTGCAAGGCCGCAGAGCAAAGCAATTTCTCCCGCCAAATTTGAAATTCCAACTCCATCCCATTTCAGCATCTACAAGTTTCACAAAAGATAATCATGAACTTGGTTCTAAGGAAGATTAATTAAGATAAGGGATAATTACACTTGAACCCTGTGATTTGTGAAATTACATCTACACCCCCTTCTCTAGATGTAGTTTCTGAACCCACCCTTAGGAGTAGCTGTATTCGTGTCTGATATCAGGGTCTAAGTGTAATTATCCCGTAGAGACATGGTTTTTATTGTATATACCTCATAGAGTTGATTGGTTTTAGCCCAGAAAACGGCATAACATAGACCGTGTGAGGTGAAAAGAGCTAAAACAATATGGCCAATCCAAATGTGGTACTTAATGGAAGATTCTGAAGTAAGTCCAACGATGCGTAAGATTGATGACCCTCGACTCACGGGGAAGAAGAGGAACGATAAGCAAATGTTCCCAACGAGGCCTAGTAGGAGGGCGAAGCTATCTAGCTTAACTTCCCACCTGTTTCAACATCCCATCAATCAGTATTCGCACCTCGTTCTTTCTTGATGAAAACTAAAAATGAGAATAAAAATATGGGAGAATCACATCTACTACCCATGACATTAGGTGAATTTACAAATTAATTCCCTTGATTTGAGAAATGATGGCGTAATCGCGGTTTTCAAGGTATCTGTGGAATCTTCAGGATTAGTTATAGTTCGAATTTTTAAGAAAAAAGGTCATCTTACACGCTTTCACCCATCTTTGCTGCAGACTGTCTGGTTATATTCTTGAACATGTTATGTACATAAGCCGAGACTGACCAAACCAAGAGCGTTACGAACATTAATAAAAACGATAACTCTGTCCAAGAAACAACACCAAGAGGTCCCTTCACGAGTACCGGTTGTCTCCACCAGGCGAAGAGCGACTCAGGAGTATTTCTGTCAATAAAACAGTTAAACTTATGATCTCTTATATGTTACTTAGGTAAGATTGAGAAAAGCATACCTTGTTTTGACATCATCAGTGTACTTTTCCAGATGGAGATACACACATCCCATTACAGCAATAAACAGAACTGGGAAAGTGTATACAAGTATATTTGCACCTGGACATGCAACAAAAGATCCAACAAAATTGCATATAATCAGATTATATGTGAATTCTGTCTTAACTATGTTGACTTGGAGGGATCGAGGGAACATGAGAATGTCGAACCTTGCTGTCTGAAGCACGTTGAATCAGAGGTAGCATGGATATTAGGCAACCAATGCAGCCAGAATACATTTGTGGGCATCATTATCCATATCATAATGTAACCCAAGAAAACTACCAATATCAGCAGCTTTATCGCAAATTGAATACGCTTAATATGTTCGTTACGCATACTTGAGATATTAATCAAATCCATTTCTTTCTCTCTTTCTCTGAATCCAAGAAGTCTTAAATAGAAGAAATTCTCTGTATTTATGCATGCAGACAAAAAAACAGCTTAATGCTGTTGCGACATAGTTTAAAAAAGGGACCAACTTTTTAACCTGTAGCCAGAATGTGTTCATACTAGTAAACAAGTCTGTTAACCAAAATACGAATCTGTTAATGTGCAGCGTAATCTCTGCAGACGACATTGCTGTAAAATGTATAAGATTTCAATATTATACTCCGATAATCTGCTATTCGTGTTACGAATCCAGACCATATAAACAGAAATGAATATATGTACGGCTTTGACATCTGAGATTAAAGACTGAAAGCAACCATATTACTGAAAGAAGGCATATGATACATTCAAACAGACTGGAAAATCTTGCAAAGAAGATATACAACAATATCATGAGTATAAACAATTTACAACCTGACCCAGTTTTTACATGAGGCAGCAAACAAGTCAAACAACGAAAGTTAATAAAATCTTTGAGAATGAGAATGTATACATTGGGATCATATTCTTACAGGATCTTTTACATTGATCACAAATTGAAGCTGATAGACTCGAAGTGCAGGTTTTTGGCCAAACCAGATGCGCATATTTTCGCGACATCATGTCTCAAAGTTTTCGGCCCACAGACGAGAACTCCAACATCTGATCCTTTGCAACCAAAGAGTATGCCTGCCATCAACAACAATGCAAAAGAAATTTGAATCAAGATTGCATTTTTACAAAGTATCATTTCACTACAAGAAAGCACCCCTTTAGCAACGGAATCCGTCCACATGATGCTCCGTCCTTTATTAACTTGTAATAAAATTTTCTTACTAGGAAAAACCTTCACCAAATATTAGTTGAAAATGCATAAATTATGTATTCTTAGTTAACTAATAGAAAATTCTTCTATAAACTAATCAGTAGTGGTGACAAGAATATAGTGACGATTCTGTCATTAGAACAAGATAAAACTATGTATGAATCTTGTTCAAATAAAACTATACATGAGGGATCAATAATATTTGTGATGTATTATTTAGTAAACTAACAGAAAATTTCACTGCAAACTAATCAGCAATCATGCAAGGCATATAAGCACAGATTCCGTCAGGGTTTTAGGCATAGGATCTTGAAAATCTTTCAAACTATGTAAATATTCTTATACATAAAAAAGAATATAGTACTTACTTTTTAAATCGGGCCGGGCGCCATAATGCACATTTGTGGATTGAACAAGAGACCGCTGAGGAAGGCTCTCAAGTTCTCTATCCGAAACAGACAGCCAGGACGACGGCGACATTGTCGGCGTTCCCACATCCAAACTCTGAATTCGCTTCCCTTCAGCAGATAATTTCCTTTTCTGCCACATGAAAACAGCACTAGTTCCTACAAACACACATGCACACACA
>JBBMKE010000007.1:8933938-8948884 GCA_037834125.1 Lippia alba
TGCCAATAGCTTTGGCATTTTTCAATGAGAAAATATTTTTTTAAACAAAAACGCCATAAACTCTGACATTTCTACTGTGAAAAGTTTCTACTGGTTGGGGCTCTGTGTGTATACCGCATCCAAAAAACTTATTACAGATAATTATAGGAAAAATAACTAATTAGGCCTCGTTTACTTAAGGGGAAGGGATTTTGGCAGATTAGATATTGAAGGTTTGTGTAGCTTCACTATATGTCCAAAACTAATGTTTACTTACATATATAGAAATGCAGATATAGAAAGTTAGCAACAAAATGTGTTTACTTCTCAAATCATGTTATTGGATGTTAACGTTGCAATTACATTTTTGCCCTTAATATTTCTAAAATCCCAACACTGAATTTATCGCTGCAAATTTCATTTGCTTTCTCTAACCAAAGACAATCATACACGTATTCCAGCATGATGAAGATTGAAGACTTTGAATATTAATTTATAGAATTTGGTGGAAGCAGCAAAAAATTTGGCAGAAGGCAGTAATGGAGTTTTGGTGGAAAATTAATTCAATGGCATAATGTTGTAATTCAGAGCAACATTTGGACAAATACGTAATTGGCGAAGGAAGATAAAAATCATGTGCCAGCAAACACGCCAAATTTGCGTGTCTTGTGGCCTTGCCAAAATCGCGGGCCCAAGCCCAAAGTACAGGCTTTAACCTAATGAAAGTAAACGGCAGATTTTATTGGTTAAAGGCAATAATCTACCTGATACACGCGTTCCTGGCATTGGACCACCCCTTACCCCACATAGTAGTTTTCTTGATTTTATTGAATAAGCTCGTTCGATCTAATAACTAATAATTACCTTTTCTAAGCTTTGACCATATATAGTCAAAGTCTTGGCCTTTTTTTCCATTACTGTAAAACGACTTTATCAATTAAGAATAGATATAAAAAGTTCAGTTATTATCATTTAGAATCTCTCCCAAGTGCCAAGTCTTCGCTTTTTACTTAAAATGCATTAAATAGGGGGAAAAAAAAACATTACTACCTCTCCCAAGTCTTGGTCTAGCTAATATTATCTTCGAAATTGTTGACGCCCCAAGTCAAGGTAGGTCGTTTTCCATATAAATTATATGCTCTGAGTATAAAAAATTATTACCTGGACCTAATTCGTGTTTTTTTATACTACCTGAACCTAATTCGGGTAAGTCCAGCCTTATTAGGAAGTGTATTGCACATTTTATTTATTGATCACTTATTATAAATTTTTCATTAATTAAGATTAAATACTTTATTTTTTATTCTATTAATTTAATTGAGTTAAATTCAGAGTAGAGTTTGTTGTCTCAATCACTAGTTAAGTACAATTTAACGAATTCATTTTAATATGTACCAAGGAAGGGGTCCCCAACTTTCTCCCCTTTTAATATATTCTATGAGTTCTGTTTGAAAAGTCTTAAAATTTTTAATTTTGTTTCTTTTTTTTTCCTTCGAGAACTTTAAATTATATTTGATAATAGCAAAAGTAAATTAAGTAATCCGTTCAAATTGGCTAAGGTATCCGCTCGGCCTATGAGCGTCGGGCCTTGAGAGCTCGACCATTGAGTGATCAGACATCTTCTTGGTTTCCAAGCGCCTTCTCGGACTTCATACCCCTTTAAATTGGCTAAGACATCCGCTCGGCCAAGTGTGAGGCGCTCGACCATTGGCTAACACGCCAAATATCTTCGCGCACAGCAATTACCCGCACTTCCCCACTACTTCACGATCCAAGCACGTAGTTCATGATATCCGCACTCACTAAGCCCGCTCGAACACGGCTCTGACTCAAGCGTAAGGTATAAATATCATCTTCTTCATCATAATCGGGTATGCACACTTAACACACCAAAATTCTGTCAGAATTTCGTTTCATCGCTTTCTCCTATCCAGGACAATGTGATTTGTCTTGAGCGTCGGAGTGCTTATGCGAGAAATACCTCTCGCCTGATATTCTAACATTTTGTCACTTTTGCATGTCAAAGAACCCACACTTAATTGATTCTCCGGAGATTCAAAGTCGATTACACCCGTTCAAAGGCGACCAATTTTTGGTATTATCAATATTAAATTTAACCTTTGAAAATTCTGAATTTACCATCGTTTGTGGCCATATTAAAACCAAAAGGTGAATGATGAAAATTTAATTAATTAATTCGGCTAGTTCCAGTCACCCTCATCCTTTGGGGGTTATGGGTTTGCCCCATTTCCTTTCAATCGGTGCACTTAACCCCTTCACTTTTGAAAAATGTTCACTTAATCCATATATAAGAATATTTCCGTTCATTTAATCAAAATAATGTATAGACACAGAAGATGAATTTAAAATAGGGTTTTTAATCACTTAAAGGATTTTTTTTTTAATAATACTCATGAGTTGAAATTTTTTTTGTTTACTCTCTATTTTTAAAAAAATTTCGTTTGTGAATCCTCAAATATTGTATATTTTTCGTAATATCATGTATATACATCATTTGGGGTGAATTTTTATACCAGGTTTAGAAAAAATGGGGAGTAAGCGAAAAGTTTGACTCTCATATGAGGAGTGAATGCAAATTTTTTTAAAAATGGGGAGCAGACAAACATTTGACTCTCCTCTTGGGAATTTTTCGGGAATTTCCCGTTTAAAATATCTTGTTTTTGATACAAGTAAAAATAATATGTGATATATAATTTTAAAACACCAAATTTATTGATTTTAAAAATGGTAATCAAACCTCAATTGGGACTTGAAAGAATAATTTTCTTAAATATGAACGTCTTTGTGTTTGAAAAAAAAATATATGTCTAATTTGCAATAAATTTTTTTATTATTAGAGATTTTAGGTCAATTCTGTCGGGTATGCCTTTTTTAATTCCATATTATCAAAAAAAATTAGTCAATCATAGAATCAATTTAAAATATATATTTATATAATTATCTTTAATTAGATATTATTTAGTAATTATTATGAGAATATTTCCGCCTATTCACAAGTTTTTAGGAAACACAAAAGCTATTCTTATTTTTAAATTTTTTTGTTGACTTTTAACTAATTATATACGTATAAAAATAAGTTAGTTAATTGGGTATTATCTAAAGACGGAAAGTGTATCCCGCTTGGATCCAGCCTTTCTCGTGTATAGGACTAGCAACAGTGAGGAGACATAATTGCTTGTATGAATTATAGCGAGAATGAATGAATGATCTCATTTATAACATATTAATTCCATGGATTCTTTCTTTGGTGTTTGCTTTGCTATGCTAGCAATTGTAGCACAAGCAACCAATGCAGGCTCATCACTTTCAATTGATTCAGAAGGGAAGTTCTTGAATTCAACTGGTTGGTGGGACTTGGATAGTCGTCGTAAGAACAACATTTCCAATCACTGCAGCTGGTCTGGCATAAGTTGTGATGATGGCGGACATGTCGTTGAAGTTCAAATTCATCGATACGATGCTTTGTTCTACGATGGTTTGATCTTCGGAAGAATCCCTACACAGATAGTCGTATTGTGGAAACTAAGATATCTAGATTTGTCGAGGAATTATCTTACAGGTGAGTTGCCTCTTTCATTGGGAAACCTTACCAAACTAGAGAAGCTTGACCTATCTCATAACCAAATTTCTGGTTCCATTCCTCCTGGAATTGGAAATCTTTCGAATTTGGTGGTTCTGGACTTGAGTGAGAACAACCTCAATGGAACTATCCATTCTCCCATAGGTTCTTTATCAAAGCTAATATATCTCAATCTGGCATACAACCACCTTACGGGTAAATTGCCTCTTTCACTGGGAAACCTTACCAAATTGGAGACACTTGACATAAGTCATAACCACTTTTCGGGTTCATTTTCCCTGGAATTGGAGATCTTTCAAATCTGGTGGTTCTTGACTTGAGTTGGAACAACCTAAATGGAAGCATCCCTTGTGTCATAGGTGCACTATCCAAACTAACAACTCTTGACTTGTCAAACAATCATCTTACTGGTGAGCTCCCTACTTCAATCGGAAACCTTACAAGTTTGGAGACACTGCTCCTAAATTCTAACCGCATTTCAGGTTTCAGGTTCCGTGGAAGTGATGACTACATCACAGCAGGGATAGGAAACTTCGCAAACCTGGTTTCCCTAGACCTCTCATACAACAGACTTGTTGGTCTCATTCCACCGGAGATTGGAAATCTGTCAGGCTTAGTTCGACTTGACCTTCAGAGCAACAAATTCCGAGGGCCGGTTCCAGCCGAGGTGGGATACTTGGTGAGATTGCAGCGCTTGTTTTTGAATTATAACTTTGAAATTGGCGGTTCAGTTCCAGCAGAGATGGGGAAGTTATCCAACCTATCTGTTCTTGACCTTTCCAACAATAAAATTAGCGGGCCAATTCCTGCAAACCTGTGTCACTTGACTAGTTTGTCGACTCTAAGTTTGCAGCACAATGAGATCAATGGTTCCATTCCAACTAACATAGGAAATCTAAGAAATCTACTTTATCTGAACCTTGAATATAACAGATTCACGGGTACAATCCCTTCTTCCTTATATCAACTAACCAAATTGGAGAGTTTATCCATCCGGTCTAACCAAATCAGTGGCAACACACACAATGAAATTGGGAAGCTACGCAGTCTGAGTGATCTTGATCTTTCCAAAAATAATCTCTCAGGCGAAGTCCCTTGGTCATTGTCAAATTTCAACAGCATTGATTTTCTTATAATGCTTTAGAGGGTCCTATTCCTGTAGAAGTTTGGTGTAAATTTCCCAGAAGTTCCTTTCTTGCAAATACCAAGTTACTTAATTACACCACAAGTCTTCCTCCTTGTCATCAAAACAAATCCGTTCAATCCAGGCATCCGAGTTACATAAAGATTGTTCTTCCATTAGAACTATTAGTTCCCTTCATTATTCTTGGCGGATGTTTATTATGCTCTAAATTCAAGGCAAAGAGAACAAACCCTGAGCCTCTTGTTACCAAGAATGGGGACATCCTTAAGATGTGGAATTTCGATGGAAAAATAGCCTACGAAGACATCATTGAAGCAACACAAGACTTCAACATCAGAAATTGCATTGGGACAGGAGGCTATGGCAGTGTCTACAGAGCAGAATTGCCTAATGGAAGAGTTGTTGCTCTCAAAAAACTTCACAGGTTCGAAGGAGAGAATCCAACATTCGATCAGTGTTTCAGAAATGAAGCCCGAATTTTGTTGGAGATAAGGCACATGAACATTGTGAAGCTTTTCGGCTTCTGTTTGCACAATCGTTGCATGTTTCTTATCTACGATTACATGAAGAGAGGCAGTTTGCCTTCTGTCCTAAGATATGATGATGAAGCTTTGTAGTTGGATTGGATAAAGAGAGTGAATGTGGTTAAGGGCATTGCTCATGCATTGTCTTATATGCATCACGATTGTAGTCGACCAATCCTGCACAGGGACGTTTCCAGTAGCAACGTACTCTTGAATTCAGAGCTCGAAGCCCGTCTATCTGATTTTGGCACTGCGAGATTGTTGGATCCTGATTCATCCAATCAGACACTAGTTGCGGGAACTCGTGGTTACATTGCCCCAGGTACATATAAATCATCAATGTGATAATTACACTGACATACTTTAAGGTATGCATAATAACACATATTTCCCTTGAGGTTTACGAGAAATTGCAAATATGTTGTCTCTCAAGACATTTACGTAATATCTCAATCATTAATAGTGATGATCTCATTTCTATTTTTTAGGAGTACCCTATTTTACACGTGACACTTATTGATCAATATTTGATTTTAAGTCTATGACTATAATAGTGTGGGTTAGGTCAAATCTTGGAATACATCAGGGGAAGTTTTTGTAATTTCTAAAATCTCAATATATACATATATATATATATTAAATTAGGCCAGACTCTAGGTATGTAGTGTAATGATCCCCAAACCAATTGTTATTTCTCTATTTATAGAACTTATCAACGATATTTTTTGTTTATGCATGATGCAATTTTATTTTATTTTATTAACTAAAATGCAGAACTAGCCTACACCATGGTTGTCACCGAAAAGTGCGATGTTCATAGCTATGGAATGGTATCTTTGGAGACAATGGTTGGTAGTCATCCAGGGGACTTTGTCCACTCCATGACACGCAAATCTGCAGCCAACTTAATTGTCCAAGATATTTTAGACAAGAGATTACCTCCTCCACCAGACAGAAAATTAGCCTCGGATGTGGTACGAGTAATCGGCATTGCATTGGCTTGTTTGAGTCCTGACCCGAAATCCCGGCCCTGTATGAAAGACGTGTCCCAGGAATTTCTTGCTCTAGAGCCACCAAAACTAAACAGGCCCCTGCATAACATTTCCTTGTTGGAGTTAATGAAATGATACAAAATTTTCTGACTGATGGGCAGCACTAGAATTTCCTGCGGATGAGATACACTATAAACTTGAATAATAAGCAAATAAAGAAATTTGTATTTACCTGTTTGTAGGCCCTCCAATGTTTGCATTTGATGCTAATAGTAACAGTTTTCTATCGATCTTAGATAATTTTCCTATTCCAAGAATCACGAGAAGATGAACAGTCACTTGAACAAAGGCAAACAAGAAAATGCCGGGAGCTGTATAACTGATTCGGAAAAGCATAAAAGTTTAAAAATAAGAGGAAAAAATGTTGTATAACTAGAAAGCATGTAAATTACTTACATGCATTAATACTACAGAAAAAGTATCACCAGCAGGAGCAAGTTTCCGGAAGTAACTTGGAAATAAAGTTGCTAGAATTACCGCTGGAAGTTGACCTCCTTGAATTCCCATGGAATGGGATAGAAATGTGGCTGCTTTGCAGATAGCAAACGATACAGCAAGTGCTGTAGCAATCTGGAGTACTGAAACTTCGTCATCTTTGGACTCCGGAGATGAAGAATCAGCTGCAGAAATTCAACTGAAACTCAGTTTTAAAAAGTTCCTTTAGAAGTATATGATTAAAGTACGACAAGAGGTATTTGGGGGTTATTTTACAAAACCTTTTTGTTTGTAGAGAAGTAAAAATAGAAGATGAAGTCGTAAAACTTTTTATTAGTAAACCTGTGCATGTTTGGAGAGATAATATTAAGGAATAACTATACTAAAATAACCTGAGGTTCCTGATTACAGAAACTTCCCCTTAGGTTTGAGAAATTACAAAAAACACCCCCCAACATACTCTAGGATTTGACCTAACACATGTTTTTTTTGTCATAAATTTAAAGTCAAAAATTGATCAGCGTGCATTAAGGGCAATATAGAGTATTCATGAGAAATTAAAAATGAAGGAATCATGGATCCAGATATAATGTAAATTCTTTGAAGGAGAAATTATTGAGCAATTTCTCAAATCTCAAGCCAAATTTGTGGAATAATACTAACTCCCAAGAAATTTTTGGTATAAATAATCCTATTAAACCTCTATTAGCTAATTTTATCTACCTTAATACCAACGGTTAGTTCTGCAGACTCTGGAGGTATTGTGGAGGCTAATGCAAACAAGACGAGGAAATATAGAGCACATATTACGGTCCGCCGCTACAACATTGTTGTCAACGAAAAGAAATTACCTCTACTACCAGATAGAAAGTTAATCTTGTTATTACAAAAATTATAGAAATTATTACAAATGTGAGATTTTGATAAATTATTTGTATTATTAATACATGACTATAGATGTGTGATTACTTAAATTTCTCTATAATATGTGTCTATGGTAATTCAATCCATTACAATTAGGATAAAAGTTTATTAAACTGAGATTTTGACAAATATCCATTATTCATAAGTTATATGATTAGAACTTATATCCATTATTTAAAAGTTATATCCATTTTTTGAGTTTTTAAATAACCCCCCGGGCCGTGGATGATCATCTACCATTTTGTCCAACTCTTGTATTTTATTACAAGTATGCTATTAATTTTGGTGGGATTTTTAGTTGACCAAAATTTTCAATGCAATTGGTGGAAATTTTCTTATAAAAATATGCTCAACTCTCCCAAGTTCCATAACAGACAGAACAGGTTTTTTTTTTTTTTTTTTTTGATTTATATAATAAAAACACCTGATTCTACTCAAAATTTACTTCTCTTTTTTTACCATTGCTTTTATTTATTAGTTTATATTTTGTATTTTTACATATATATCATTTGATATAATCTCGTAAATATTGAAGTGAATGGCAGGTGGCTCTTTTCCTATGTACTCCAAAATCACCAGTAGCCAAATGAGGTAAATAGAGTGAGTAAAAGTGATATTATAAATAGGCTAAAATAAACAATTTCATTATGTAAAATTGGGCAGCATAATCTATTTTTCTGATTTTAAAATTGTTACCCTTCGCAAAACTGCCAAGTAAACGAGATATTGTCTTATGGGTCTAACCGTATAAATGAATATTAAACTAATCGAATGTATGATTACCGTTTAAATGGATTCGAATAATATTCTTTTTATATGGATATAAGGCGGATTCATATAGATATCGGATTTTATCGGATTTTCAATTATTAATTTATAACATAAATTATTTAATAATTATATAACGTTCGATGTATGTATTTTAAATTGAGGGAAAATAATAATTATGTGTCTCGCTATATATATCATTTTCATTTTTTCTTGATGAATATAACGATGTACTGTGATCGATTATAATTTTTTTATATAGTTAATTTGAAATATAATAATTTAATTAATAATATACTATAGATAACTAATTATATTATTTTATCAAATAGAGAAAATAATAATATATACACGTATACACACATATGTGTATGTACATTAAGAAAAAAACTTGTATATTTATATATATTTTTAATATAATATGTTATTTATCGGATACGGATTACGGATAAATCGGTAATGAATATATTAACAGATATTTATACGAATTGGATGTGTAATTATCATATCCTTATATATTTATTATTCGAATATTTATAATCAGATAATATCCTCTTTAAATAAATTCAAATATCTAATTTTCAGATATCTATTTATGCCTCCTTGTCTTTTACATAAAATAGCATGAGAATAGGGCAGGGGGCATAAAATGAATGTGAATCTATGGATAAATGCGCTCTAATCACAGCCACAATAATAGCCTATTTCACAACTACAATATTTTAGAACTTTAGAACTTTACTTTTTATTATATGGTCCCAGATAATTTCACATATTTTATTATAATTTTAAAAGAACTTAGTATATCATGTTAATCAATCCCAGTAATTGCAATTAATTCACAAAATTCCATCATAATATTTGATGAGCTATTAAAATTGGAACAAACATACAACTTGATAGTATATATGTGCATATATGAATTGATAGATCATAGATTTGACTCTAATTCAATTAAAATGATATAATAAAGGATCTTAAATTTTATACTTAAATTTAATGCTAGAATCAGAAATAATTCTCACCAGAATTTAATTCGATCAGATTAGTTGTAACACCCCTAGCGAAGGGCACTACATCCCCCCACCAAGACTCGACACGTAAGACGAAATGGAAACTCTGTTCACGCACCAAGTCCTGGCGAACGGGTGACAAATAAATACTCAACTAAGCTAGGCGGTCAAGACCCCGAAACAGAGTGCGCAATAAAATTAAATTCATAAGCAGAAGCAAGGATCAACACACGCACATGCAAGGCCACAAGCCAACAGAAATTAAAGCATACAAGTCACATGCAAACTTGGGCGCACAGGCCTCTTTTGAAACATAAGGCAAAGCCCGGCAAGGGCAATTTAAACATACATTATTCGATTCTGAATCATAATACAAATTTATACATATAACAAAACACTAAAGCTAAAATGCAAGAGATGCAGACGCAAAGGCTCGACCCGGACGACTCAAAGGAAGACCGCCGCCTAGCTCGAATCAAATCTATCACCTGCAACTGGGGGGAAAGGGGGAAAGAGTGGGGATCAGTCTCACAACTCGACTGAGTGAGGGGGGCTAACGCACACCCAACACATAGATACGTATAATTCAAAGCACATATTAAACAAAGATTATGAACCGGGAATAGGGTTTTGCATACCAAATTCATTTCCACATAAAACATACTTATACATATTGAATTCATAATTAAATCAAAGGAAGTGAATTGATTCATAAAGGAAACATACTTGATTCATATTCAAAAGAAATCTCCTATCCCATTTCATAATCGTTATAATAAAAGAATTCAAATACCCGGCGAGTACGGGTTTCCTCTTACTCCAAGACAAAGGACTCAAATTAAAGCATAAATTCATAAATTCATAAGATTCAAATTCCCCGTATTACCACCACCTTTGGAAGTATGCACGCAGGTTACGGGCCCACATCGTGCAACTCTACATACGTGAGGGTCGCGATCCCATAATGTACCTTCTCCGGCGTTAGCCGAAGGCTCAAAGCACCATGCCTTCTCTATCTCCCTTAGAGTCGCGCGTAGTACTTCAAAGAGCGCGTGCACAGGGGTAATAACCGGCGACCCCAACAGCCGCACCGGGTCTCCCTTACCCACGCCTCAGGGCCCAAGAACTCAAATAGATTCATAAGACTCATAAGAAACATACCTAACTCGCGAAACAAAGAAACGAATGAATCATACCTTAGGAAACATACCATAAGAAACATACCTTACCGTGCAACTTGGCATATGCTATACACGTACCTCTCTGTGTCTTCCAAATTCATAAGATGCTGAAAGAGATCCTTAGCTCGCTTGGCACTACACGATTTGGAGCATAGCCTTGTTGCAAAACCATTTTAAGCTCATATACGCCCATACATATAAATTTTAGAAGAACTCGTATGAAATCGATCGATACAAAGTCATAATCATACCATTAGACACATATTTAGTATACATATAACACTATATTCCATGTGGGCTTTAAAATGAGCACGTAGGGTTGTAGGTCGCGTTAGCTATACAAAAAGGTCCTAACCCTCACCTTGTACCGAATAAACCAAAAGCAACAAAAGTGATTCGCCCCGGAATCACCACGGACCACGAAACACCACCCTGGGTGTACCTGAACCAAGTGAAGACATAAACATAGAGCTTAGACTCAAAATGAACCACTTAGACGCTCGACAATGCTCAAGGAAGAGATGAATGCAAAACACTTATGCGGAGCCCATATTCGTAAGCATATAACACGTTCATGCGCACAATAAATGCATACAAGAACAAGTACATACATATAAACATCATATAACATGTTGGGAACAAGTTCAAAGGTTGAAAAGTACAAGAAAAGCGGAAGGAGATTAAAAAAGAGACTCCGAGTGCAAACGGGCAAAACCAGACAGATTTTCAAAATGCGCAAGCTATACAAAAATAGGTATCACTTGAGTTTGAGAATTGGGTATTGAGTTTTTTTCTTGGAAATGAAACTAGACACATAGGGCTTCCCGAACATGTGTGGCACGAAACGTGGTTCAAAGCGAGATGAAAATGGCGTAGGCGCAAAGTTGGGTGAGTGCAGATTTGCCACACCAAAAAGAATTGATTATATCTCACAAAACATAAATGATATTGAGTTGAAATAAATTATAGATTAAAGTAGACTTTAAAAGGTTTCTGTGGTTAAAATTTCAGCTCATTTGGAGGTCGGATGAGGGGTCAACGAAGCAAAACAAATTCGATCAGAAAGCAGGGGTGGATCAACGGCCGTTGGAAATTAAGCCTTGAAAACCAACGCCGTTGAAATGATGAAGTAGATCCCTACTGTAAACACCATTTCCAATGGCCGTTGGGCTTCAGGGCTTCATTTCCTACGGGCACTGGGACCCAAAATGGGGCCAAAAAGGGTTTAAAACGTAGATTTCAGCCAAGGTAAGCTTAAAACAATTCAAACTCGAACCCGACACCAACATAAGGTCACATAATCATGCATAAACCCATAAAATCATGAATAATCATAATAGACATCAATTAAGCATCAAGGACACATGAATTCAAATGCAAATTCTCAATCAAGACACTTACATGCGTACAAAAAGCCTCAACCTGCAAGGTTGCATACAATGTGACCAAAATGCCTTCAAAACTCATCACATACGTAACAAGGCAACAAAGGCTCATTCATCACATATTATAGCATGTATATACCACACTAGGGGTGAAGGGGATCAAGGGATCATGCCATTCTTGTAAGCAAAACTCAACTTTCATGCACCAAATTATCATATAAGCACATATCTCATACCAATGCACCCATAAATCAAGTTCTCAAGCATAATCCCCAAAACCACTAAAGCCCTAAATACCATACTCTTCCCAAGTCCACTACCAAGCCACATAATCAAAAACACTCAAGGAAAAACACTCAAATACCTCCATAAACACGCATGAATGCAATAAGAATCGGAGAGATGCATCAATCCAACGTATGCCCCAAAATCCCTCAATCTCATGCCAAGTTCAAACCCTACAATCCCAACACATAATCCATGAAATATATACATGTATAGAAGCACAAGAACAAGAGCAACTCAAATATGGTCTTACCTTAAAGAGGGAATCAAAGATGGAGGGAATTCTTGAACTTGGGGTTGAGCAAAAATGGTGGAATGGGGCTTGGAGTCCTTCTTTCTCCATTCCTTCTTGGATGGTATGTTTTGGGGAATAAGGGAGGGAGAGAGAGCTGATATTTTGATCAAAAAGCGGAAGAAAAGTCTTCAAGGCATGGCCCAAGGGCCCACAAGTGTATTTGTGTACGTGAGCATATACGAGTCGATATGGGGGTCGAAACGGGGTCAGAAAAATACGCGGTTAGACTCATTAAATCCCATTTTCCAAATGGAATGCAATGAAGGTGTCGGAACTCGATTCTGTGTTCCCTAGCTCAAGAAACGACCTAAGGACTCAAGAAGGTCATAATTACTAAATGACCCCTAAACATACAAAAAGTGACAAATTGAGTCCAACTAATTACTCAAAGGTCCCAAAACAAAACAAATTTAAAACATTTAAATAAGTCCAAGATACATATAAGTCACGTTAAGCATGCTCGGGAATTCAAAAACACAAAATTCACGTTACGCGATTAATCAAAGAAATCAAATTGTCATATAGTTCAAATTGTGCAAGTAGTTCAAATAAGAATTAAAATATAAAGATAATACATCAATTAAGGATGAGAAATAAATGCAAAATGATAGATAAACTCACACGTGACGCGTACCTATATGTGCGAGAAATTGGTGTCACAATCTCCCCCCTTAAGAGAACCTGGCCCCCAGGTTCTACCGCTCAAGTTTTAAGCTCGAATAACTTCCCGTATTCACCTAAGTTCGAGGTTCACGACGTCTCGACGAGGGTTAGCCCTGTAAGGTCTTTAAGCACAAGGGCTTTGAATTTTTGAATCAATCTGGTCGTAAGAATTGCTCGGTCAACTCGCACGATAAAGAGGGTCTAAAAGATCCAACTCTCACCGTTTGAGTTCAATTAAGTCAACTCTCAAGCTCGGTATTCTAGATTGACATAGTTAATGAACTCACGCCGCTCCATCACCAAGCCCTGACCGGATCTACTTCACTACGATCTAAAGTCTGGAGTGTCAAACATCCGGACCCTCTTCAAATCATCAAAGTCTTTAAATTGAGGTTTCTAACTTCATTGCAAAGCTCGACCCTCAACTCACCAAGAATCTCACGACCTCGCAAAACCACTCACAAGGAAAGCAAGAAGGCAGCAAGACAAGTAAAAACAAAACTTAAGGATGCATGATGCACGTGATATGCATGATTAAGTGCACCGTTCACCAAGGTATTGGAATATTAAATTTGAGGAGATCGGATTGTTGTCGAGGTTCCTTGATCTTCATTCATGCTTTGATATTGTTGTAGTCTTGGAAATCTCATTGCACTTTCCACTTTGACTATTGTCCCCTGCTTCATTCCCCAATAGTGGTACATTTTAAGAATTCCCGGATTTCGTCTTCTATTCTTAGTGTTCTCTTGTGAAGATCCATTTTCCTCGATATTTCTTTAGGGTAGGGGAGTTATTCTCCTCAGGGTTGGTATATTTCCTCCAATTTTCTAGGGATCTTGTGATCCCGAACGAAGTTCCCAATTCTTCTTCCGTATCCTCTTTCCTCAAATCTTGGTCATATGGAGGTTTTCTTTATGATGATTTCCTTGCTTTCAAACTCCCGAGGCTCTGAAAACCCGCCGAGTTCTGAAAATTAATTCTTCCAAATTCCTTCTTCTCAAGCCCCGATCATACGATCGTGCTCCGACTCCTAGATTGATCCTTATTACACCCAAGTTCCAAATCACCCCGTAATTACTTCGAGTTGAATTTAATAGAGTCGCTCCGCTCGAGAAGTTTCTGACATTTAATTTTCATTAATAATCTCATTGCATAATTATATTTTAGATGACATATGGCAATGGCTTCCTCGTAAATCCCTTCAAATTCTTTGCACTTTCCTCCATCTTGACAGCTTCATACGACCATTCCTCGTACACCTTTAATAATCTCGTCTGCAGCATCATTTTTTTGATTCCTCACCGAATTTTTGAGCTGAGCTTTTCATTCCAATCCTCCAACCTCCTCTTTCGATTACAGAATTTCTAGTCATTCCACTATCTGAGATTTTTCTGAATCCCTCCCTTAACCTTCATTCTCTTATGATGATTCTTCATCATCATCCTTACCCGAAAATCTCCTAACCATCTTCTCTCATTCACCCTAATCTTCACCATCTCTCATCGAATCATACTTTGTATCACAAGGGAAGTATCAAGCTCATTCCTCAAATTCTTGTTGATGCCCCAAATTGAAGCCTTTGATTTTGATCCCTTTATTTGTTGGCCTTGGATTGCTCACTGTTGGAAAACAGAATCAGAAAAACAGCGGAATTTAAAAAAATTTCCAACAAAAGGATCGGGGCTCGCAATTGTGAA
>JBBMKE010000007.1:8994275-9007018 GCA_037834125.1 Lippia alba
TATTTATGTTTTCTAACCAGAATATTAAAAAGTCTTCGAGGACATATATTGGAGAAAAGAAGGTGGAGGCAGCCATGAGACTACCACGTGTCTAAGGTAACACAAATTGTGTGCCAATTGACGCTGAGTCAACTGGATGTAACAATTTTTAAATTTATCTTACAATGATGCAAATGCACAAATAAAAAATTAGTGCACAATGGGACACAAATATAATCATATAGTTAGAAGTATATTATGTGACGATTATATATATATATATATATATATATTGCATTGTGAAGTCGTACAGGATTAACCTATATATGTTGTGTCAAAAGTTAGTTAATATGATTAGAATTGTATAAAAATTTTAAAGTATTGAATAATGTGTTTGCTATAACTTAATCTCAAAAGTTAATTGTTGATGAAAAAATTGTCAAACTATTAAAAATTGAACATTACATACTGAGGGAGGGTTATCATCAAGTCATTATGAATTGAACACTTTACTTTTTAAGTTTAGTGTGGTATATTTTGCGCACACGCTCCTCATGCTTAAGTTCGGAACAATTTTGCAGGAACCGCAACATCAGCAAAATATTTGACATAAAGTACATTTTTAGTCAATTAGCGAAACAATACTTTTGCACACACATATATTTAACTTTGAATAATTAGAAATCAACTTGGAGCATAAAAATTAAATTAATATAAGATATAATTTACTTTAATATCATATTAAGTCGAATATTTTTGGTCTAATTTATCCCAAAATTCATAGAAAAAGAATGAAACCAATCAACCATGCAAGAGATTCATGCACTTCCACTCTAACGACACATCGTCAATGTGTTGATTTAACACGAGAAATCTTTCCAACCATCTCAAAGGAATACATTGGGCTATCCACTTTGCTTTAATTGATTGAGATATAAAGTATATTTTACCTTTTTGCCTCCTTAATTTTTGGTATACAAGACACATCGATTGGTCAAACATTGTACACGTATACCCTAAGGTTGGTTGTAATAATGGAGTATGAGGTTAGATTATGTGAATCCAACGCAAAATGGTCGGAGCGTTCATATGTTGTGAAAGAAAATATAATATAAGATTATACAAATGCGTTACGCTATTGGGGATAATATTTTTATTGCTAATAGTATTAGGTAATGGCATTCTTAGATGAATGTGGATTGGTGGGGCTAAGGCCTAAATATTGGAATAATTAAAGATTAGGGCTCAATTTCCATCATCATGGCTAATTTGATTATATTCCTAAGTCAGAGCAATAAATTTTTAAATATTATGTTCAGGTTCAAGCATACAACTGTATTTTATCAATCATTAATCAATCCCAACTAATGATGTATTTGATCGATTATAAAGTGGTATGTGATGAAATTGAGGTCACTTATTGACGATTGAAATATATAATAAGTATAGGAGTAAATGAGAAACTTAAAGTTAAGAAATTACTGACATTCGGTCACTATAACCTCCACCATTGATACTATATATGTAAATGTGAGGGTCGTTTATATCCCCCATTTATGTGGTTTTGTAACTATATATATACTTCGACATACAACTACATAGCGTGCACATATGGATATTAATTAATGTACCTAAATAATAATAATACAAATTAAAAATCAAAATTAATTAAACAGTGAAAGGATTTTGTACCCTTTGTTTCATTATTTTCTGAAAAAAAAAAAGTTCCCCATATACTATAAACAACACAATAGAGAGGACAAAACCTATATATGTGAACTACAGCCCCCAATTTCTAAGACTATATTTAAAGAAAAAAAACATTCATTTTTCTTTTTTGGTTAGGGGAAAAAAAAACATAATCACAATTTCTTGGACAATTTAATTCTTCTGTTGATCTCCTTTTCCAGCTCTTCTAATCCTCCTACTTCTTCAAGTTCCTGCACCAATATCAACAAAAATTAAGATAAGTTAAATTCTCAAAATTCATCTTAGTTGTTTTTCCCGTTGTCAGCCGGTTTGCACCGACCCACACAACGAGATTTATATTTATTCACTAGTCGAACCATTCCTATTGTTTGGTGCGGTTTTTGAAATAATATGTAAATCTATTTATTTAAGATTGTACTATAAGGAAATAAATTTTTTTATTCAAAATTAGTAGACAACCTTATGTCCTAAGAACAACCCGTATGGGACTCCATTGAACTTCTCCGAATGATGTAGCTACAAAACATAATTAAAAACAAATAAGATAATGAGAATTAAACTTGTATTAAGAAGATAATTAAGTACATAAGAATCATGTTAATTATAATTTATTTATTTTAAATTATACCGAATGGGCTGCAGCTATTCTTCTAAAGTAAGGCACGTTGGCAATGGGCCCCACTGGGAATCTCCTGTGGACGAGACCATCGTGGACGAACATGTAGGCCATTCCAAATACCGTAATTCCAAGACCCTGCCCAACAAATTTACATCGCGTCATTTTCATAATCTTATTTTTTTCATAAACAAACAAATTTGGGTTAATTTTTGTTATAAATTCACCCCATTTTTCTTCAAAATTGTTATACGTAAGACCGTAGACCGAACATCTTTTTAAACTGAGTCTAATTATTAAAGTGTAAAATTCTTTTCAATTTTTATTGAGAATAATTGTATTTTCAAAATCTTTTATATGAAATAAATATTAAAGTTAATATAGAATCGAACGTTGTATCAAATACTGATATACATATATGCGAAAGATCAGACATATGTAAGGAATTTCTAAATAAATTGAGTGCCAAAACATCAAATAAAGCATATATAAAGATAATGTAATAAAAATAGGAATACTTACAGCACCAAAACAAAGGCCAGGGATGAGGCCTTTGTGGAAGAAACCGTAGGAAAGGAGAGCTATGGCTGGAACAGCATTAATTATTGCAAATACATCATTAAGCTCGAAAGGCCCCTCTCTTGGTCTATGGTGTGACTGCAATTATTTCACATAATTCAAAATCAACCTTTTTTAGTGTTACACAATAAATAAAACATGGTATAAAACTATAAAAGAAGACTGCATTTAAGAAATTCAAATAATTCAATACCATACCGTTTATTTAATAAATGCAAATTCAAGTTTTGGGACGAGAATTGGCATAATTGATATTTAATTTCGGAGCACAATAATTGTGGAATTAATTAATAATCGTAATTTAAAAAATTTAAAATTGATGACATTCTAAAATATTGTGGGCACATTTTACTGACTCCAAATTATTTATTTTATTACGTCATTTTAAAAATAATTAAAGAGATTTTCTTGTTGGCCAAGAATATTGACTGACGGACCTCGTGCATGTGCCATAACGAAGCGTGCCAGAGAGCTCGGTGTGCCCATCTCGCCCACAACTCCATTCCCACCTGAATTTAATTCCACCATAAAATAATTATTCAGAAATGAAAAAAAAAGAAGAGCTCAATTGAGAAATTCATTTAAACAAATTTATAATTTATCAATACGAAACATGAATACTGTTGTGCAAATTTTTTTACAAATTGAATATCAGATATGAAAATAGAATTAACTGGAAATTAATGAAAGAGAACTTACAGCAGCACCAACTGAGAGAGCAAATGTGCCAAACATTTCTGCGTAAGGTATCTCTCCTCCCTGCAAGTACAATTATAAATTTTAACAAATTTATATATTTGTATAATTTATTTAAAATATTTTATTTTAATAATAAATAAATAAATAAGAAGAGAAAAATGTTACCTCCATTTGCCACGAAAATCTGGAATAAACAGCCAAAACAGCCATGGAAGTAATCCCGAAGCTCGACATGACCGCCGCGATCAAATAAGTAAACCTCTCCGATTTCTTCCTCGCCACCTTCTCCGCCACTCTCGCCGGCGCCGACATTCGCTCCTCCCTCCGATCTCCCCCCCTCTCCTCCCCCGAATTTCCAATCTCCGCCACATCTCCGCCGCGAAATTTCCCCTCCTCCAGCACGAAACAGACCGTTAGATTCGGCTTCCTCTTTCCGCACCACAGAATTCCACGAAATTTCTCGATCGAGAGGCACATCGGCGCAATAGGCCTGGGATAACGAAGCGGATTTTGCCTGATATGGAAGACGGTTTTACAGGCGGTGGCGACGGATATTCCGGCCGCCATGGGCGGTGGTTCTACGGATCACGGGAGTGTTGGAGGTTTCGTAGAGCTTTGAAGAGGACTAATCAGGTAGACGTAGACCACATGTGAAGTTGTTGTGGGCTCGTTTCTGAGTCTGCTTAAATAAGTGCTGAAATTGAAACAAATTTAATCGAAAATAGAATTTTATTATTTTAGTTTTGGTAGATGGAACAAGTAGTAATGAACTAATGAAGGGCTGAAATGGCTAAATTGCCATTACAATTGGGACTGAAAACCAAAATGTGGAAAATGTTTGCTTTTTCTTTCTTTTTTTTTTTAAAGAAATGTTTAATTATAACTTATAAGTAATAAACTAAATAGGTCAATATGGTTTTGCTTAGTTTGGGTAGGTGTGGCATAAATTCAAGTGTCCGTATCTAACGCACACATAAAACATTAAGTCATTATTAAAGTTGGGCAAATGTGACAGAATTTGATTTAATTTTGTTTGTTTGATTGAGATTTGATGAAATTATTGTATAATTAATGAATTGTTGTGAAAAATGAGAGGTGCGAGATGAGTTAAACTAACTCACGAACCCAGTGAGCTGTCTCGAATATTAGTAGTTTTCAATGTTAATGCATGTGAAAGATGATAATGAAAAACACATGTTATACTATATTAATTTCATAATTGAGATCATGTCTTATTGTGATAATTTAAATTTATACTAAGACCCGCCGTAATGAATCAAGCAGAGTAGCTGGACATTCGAGTGGAGTGACAGATTGTTAGACTTGCGGTGGAGAGATAAATATAGAATAGAATTTACTCTAAGTAATTTATTCATAAAAATTAAATATTGCGTAAAGAACCAACCTATTAATCATTTGAATCAATCCATATTATTGAGTGTAAGTAGAACCTGAATTTGAATATATAATTTTAAGTTTCTGAATAAAAAATTTTACCGCTAAATGAAATATATTTAAAGAGTAAATTAGTTGAGTGCTTTTTAAACAACTTTAGTTTAAGTATAATATAACAATTTTGTTTTCAGGTTTTATGACAAGAAGTTTAATATAAACTTAGAATGCTTTTGGTAGCAACGCCATACTTAATTTTATTTAATAAAAATTGGATTTATTAACTGTCATTAGGGTCGATAAGGATGAGTTAATTTGTTGTTTGGTAGTTTTTAATGTGCTCACAAAAAAATGTACAATAATTTTGCATAATTGAGAAAATCCAACAACATTTAATATGAGGTGAAATGTGATATAAGAATTGAGACTTATAATATAAATAATATCGGGCTATGACTAAACTGATGATTAAAGTGAATTGACTGAAATGTCCTAATATTGGATACCAAACAAAAAATTCACACTTTTTTCTTAGAAGCAAGCGATTTCATATTTTTTAAGAAACTCAATTCTTACACAGCACCACTAAAATTAACTTATTATAGAGATCATACTAGATGCATGTAATGCTTCAACACCCAACGTTTTTTACTGTGATAATACTTAATAGTTAATAGCTATGGTATATGACTGAAACGTTAAGTGGCCTTTTCGTAATAAGTGTGGTAAAATCTGGCCAATTGTTGCATGGTCTGAGGGGGTGGGTAAATGGTGATAGTGTGAACAATTATTCGACGACACGTGTCAGGATAAAAGGGAAAGCAGCAGGAAATAAGAGGTAAAGTAGCCACTGTCGGATTGCGGAGGAGCAGACACCAAATCCCCCACTTGCGGTGGTGGCTGGCGTCACCCTCCGCCGTGGGACTCCAAAATTTTCTCACCGTCTCCAAACGGCCACGTTTGCTCCTTTCTTTTTAGTGTGTGTACTGTGTGAAATCATTATGTTATGTTATGTTATTTTTTTTTTCTTTTATTTGTTGTAGTTTTGGTAACAAAGACAAATGACAAATGACCTTTTTGTTGATGTTGTTGCTTCCAACAAGGCCTTGTAACTTTTTTTTTGGTAATGTCAAGGCCTTGTAACGCGCGTACATAAATATTAGAGAATATTTTTCTTTTCTTAAATAGCATTTTATCTCTCCATTTGTGGATTGTTGGGCGACTATGGTGGAAAGGTTTTAGAGATGATGTAATGTTTAAAATGATATTCTTATCTAACGGTTTAAATTTATAAATTAGGTGATAATTTAATATGGCATCAAAATTTAGATAAAAAAAAAATAAATGGTCGAATTTTCATCGTCATTTAATTTAAGGAAAAAAAAAGAGTGTGACCAGACTAAAAGAGTATGTTTGCACGTTTGGGAGCGTGTTAGAGATATTCAAATATTTAATGATACTGCTATTTAATAATTTACGCTTTTAAATTAGGCGAGTAGAATTGAAATTTCAATTTTAAAAGGGAAAACCAAGAATTCAAATAATTGTGAGGTAGCTCTTGTGAGGGCGAAATAAAATTTGTTATAAACATGACACAAACTTTCTATTTTAAGTGAGGCAAAGTATATGGAAATGAAACTTTTGTAGGTGAGGTTCAATGTTTCAAAATGTTGAGGGGGGTAGCCGCCACCAAACCCGGATAATAGCTTCATCTATATCTCTACCGATGTTATATTTTAATAAATAAATAAGCTATTATCATTTTATTAAATTAATAAGATGAAGAAATAATGATTTACGAGTAAATATTTGTACGTGCATGTGTGTATATATTGTATGCATGCACGTGTCTATGTCTATACTTGGACCTAGATCACATAAAGCGAGTGCGGGTGCATAAATGCGTAAAATTTTAAAAATTTTGAGTACGGAAGCGCCTTAAAGCGTTTAATTAAAAATAATTTTATTTATAATATTTTCATTTATTTCTATTCCGTAAATGTATTTTGAACAAAAAATATTTAAAAATAATTTTACAAAAGAGTCTTTAGTCCCAAGTCCCAACTCTCGTGTTTCTACAGTTTATTATCAGATTTGCTGAGCAGAAATAAGCAGATTTCTGGAGTTTGAAAAGTTGAAACGAAACAATATTGCAATAATAAGAATTCTATTTGATTTAGGAATAAGTATTTTACTGGTTTGTTTATTATATTAGTTTAAGTTAATTATTAGCATAAAATAAAAAAATAATTTTGTAATAGACTCGAATGGTAAGTGCTGATTTATTGCCTTATGGAATCTTATTTTGTTGATTTATGGGTAAAAGATAATCATAACACTTTGTAATCCTTCAATTAATTGGGGGCATTATAAGATTTTTTTCAAAAATCCAACAAAACAGCATTATCTTCTATTAATGCGCGCACTACTAATATTAGTTCCCTTTAATGCGGCGCATCAGCATTGAGTTCGTGAATTCGCGATCCGAGTGTGGGGTCGCATAAGGTAAGTAACGCATTATGTGATCCAGACTTGGATTCCATATAATATAAGCGCAAACTTACGCAACTTAATACGCCATTTGCAGAAAGAGATCGTAAATATAGAAAGAAAATTTGAATATATGTGCTGCAATCACAATGAATGTAAGGAGACACAGTAAAATAATATGAATATGACACAATGCAAAAATATGAATATATATATTAAATTTATTATATGATAGATGTGAGATGCCTGATATAAATATGATCTGGCAAAAATATACTATTTTTCAAAGATATCGGTACATGAATGAAAATACAAGTTATATTTCTATTACAATCTCAACCGAAAATCGTGCAAGTTAGGCAAGATAGCAAATAAGAGCATGGTAAATAGAGTGTGCAGCGGTCATACCACAATAAGAACCTAATACTCGCAATTCACAATCAATCAGGCACAACTGTTTTCATACAATTAATTCTCTTAACTATCATTTCATTAGCAATTTACATTTATGTTGGGAATCAAATTCATCCTACGGCCAAATATTTTAAAAAGTTTATCTAATATATAAGCATTCATTTAATTTTATTAGTTTGAAGTTTTTTTTAGAGGTGATAAAAAATAAATCCGTGAAAACTTGACCCGAAACGAATATGTAACGCCCCACACCAATGGGTCCATATCCCCCGCACCAAGATCCGAACCCGGTTACGAAATGAGTCCGCACCCGGATCCAAACCCTAGCGAACGGTGACCACTCACTCACTAAGACAGGCGGAGTTAAACAAAACCAAAAGACTCAGAGTGCGCGGAGGCAGTAAATTAAAACCAAGCATAGCAAATAACCAAGATATATATTATTCACATCAAATAAACCTAAACCTCACCTTATACGTATATAGCAAAAAGAGTGGCAAGTGAGTGAGCAATCTAAGTCTCGGGCTCGTAAACGAGAATCTTCTCTTCTGAAAAGAAACACAAGGAACCCAAGACTTAACTCTAAATGTTCAAAAAGACGCACGACAATGAAGAGATATGCATGAGATGTAATGAATGCGCAAGAAGAGCATAACCGTACCACTTAGAGCATATTGGACCAAATTTCAATCAAACACATACAAAATCGAGCCAAATTCTCATACATTCAAGCACACACACCATACAATATGTTTTACAAGCTTAGGGGTCAAATTGGGGGTGGGAAAGGTGCACGGAAGCCACGAGAAACAAGAAACGATGAAAGAAAGCGGCCGGAGAGACTGAACCATTCCAACGGCCGTTGGTACTCCAAGCTTCATTTCCAACGATCGTTGAACTAAGGCAGTAGCACCCTATTGTGCACCTCAATTCCAACGGCCGTTGGTTTTAAAGCACAAAATCCTAACGGTCGTTGGTTTGCCCTTGCGTCCCAAAATCTAATTTCAAGCACACTTCGGTCAAAACCACTTCAAAGCAAGATCAAGCAATGCAAAACCAACCCAAACTCATTCACTAACACTTAAACTCATGCACTAACATGTAAGAAATCTCAATGCATCAAGAGATCACAAATTCATGCCCAAACATCAAGAATCAAGCATATACACACAAAGGGCATAATCGACGCATTCGACATTCAAGAGTGCATATATGAATCCTATGAACAACTTCTCAATACCAAAATACTCAAAACTACACCCTAACATAATATACTACACAATACCAAAAACGGGGGTGAAGGGGATCAAGGGATCAAGGTGAATTTCCATGCCAAAATGATCACTCATGCTTTCATTTATCTCATATGCACATATGAACATCAAATTGATCAAATATTCATGCTATCAAGCTTCCTCTTCAAAACCCCATAAATGCATTAATGGTAATAATCTCCCCAATCAACTACCAAGCCAAGAAGTCATAAATAACACAAGCATATGCATCAATAACCACCAAATATGCAATAAATGCCAACAAGTATCATAGAAATGCATCAAGCCAAGAAACCCATTAAACCCTCACTATTCCCCCCATATGCAATCCCAAAATCTCAACCAATAAATCCATGAAGTAATACCATGTATGAAGACACAAGAGCATAAGGAATGTAAATATGATGTTACCTTGAAGAGAAAATGCAAGAATGAAGGCCCTTGAGCTCTTGGGTTTGCAAGAATGGTGTTTGGAACTTGGGAATTCTTCTTCTTCCTTTCTCCCCTCTTGGCTGTGTTTTTGGTGAAGGAAAAAGAATGAAATGGCTGCACGTTTGTGTAAAGAAAAGGGAGAAAATCAAGCTTAAGCATGGCTCTTGGGTCCCACATAGGTATTAGGTGTGTAATTGTGTATGTAGGTCGTATTTCGGGTAAACAAGGGTCAAAACGAAGTCGGAAAATTATGGGGCTAGGCTCATTCAGTCCCATTCATCGAAAGAAACTCAACGAAGGTGTCGGAACTCGATTACGAGTTTTCGAGCTCAAGATACGTCCTAGGGACTCAAAAGGTCATATTACAAAATGACCCCAAAACATTCAAATAAGTGACAATTAAGTCCAAAAACTAATACATGAAGGCCCCAAAATAAAATAAAGCTGGCAAATAAGTCCACATATCACACAAAAACATAATTAATAAATAAATTACACAATTACATGTCGACTCGTGAACGTGGGGTGTTACAGAATAATATTATACTAATCCAGAGTTGGGACGAAGGTGCGGTGACAAAAATTTATTTCTAAGAGATAATGATCAAAATTCAAAATGCTTGAGTGTTCCTTTCCTCCGCTTAATGGTTACTTGGTAAGTAGGAATTTAGGATAATGCTTAAGTTTAATGAATCAAAAGATTATAGGTTTGGGTGTTTTACATTATGAGTACATATAGTGTATATTTTTTTGTTTTAAATTTGGGTATCCACCATTATATTTGATTTTATCAAGTGGTGTACTTTAGTGTTTTAATTTTATTAGAAGTACTCTCATGTTAGAACTTGGGTACATAATTATTATTATTGGAGATCAACTTTAGCCCACCAAAGTAATGGGCTCGAAGTACAAAAGACCCATTTCATAGTGAAGACGTGAGGAATTATAGGATGTTTAGGCCCGAGAAAAGATCTGGGCTCGGGCAGTTTGTTGTGGAGAAAGAACGGAACGATTCGAATCTTCTAGAAATCTCTGGATGAATGTAGAAAAGCGTGAAGAACCAGACTCGTAGGAGAAAAGAGATCAATTAGGATTGGAGTCCGAGACTCCTAATGAGATCGGGAAATCAGCTTGGGCTGCGATATTCGCCTATAAAAGGAGCTCAAGGGGTCCAAGATTGAACAAACACATAAAATTCTAAGAGAAAGAAGTTTAGTCTAAAACTCAACAATTATTGATAAAATTGTTTTTACATTTTAATTATTCGACTCGATTTAAACTTATAATAGGATGTAGAAAAAAGAAACGCAAGTTCCATCGGTAGCAAAAATTTTATATTTTAGTAGTTCGGGCCGAAAAAATAAACTGAAATTGTTATGTTAATTATGTAAGCAAAAGAAAGATATGACAATGTACATAGATATCTTGGCCCATTATTAGAGCATTGGAATAGGACATTTTTGTGAAAGTGATAAATATGAGGTTCGTTTGCATGGGCCGTGGACCATCTAAAATTTAAATGACTGAATAATCTATATCTATATCTATGTTATTATATATTTAATAACCACGTGTAATTTTAATTGTGCAATTTTAGTCAAATATAGTTTTTTTCTTTTTTTGATTTTTTTATTAACAAGAAAATTTCTTATTGGCTACTGAATTAAGTTGAGATTTAGTAAACATAATATTAATATAAATTCTTTAATTTATGTGAATCATTTGTAACAATTCCTTAATTAAAGATATAGGTACTTAGAAAATTAAAATTTCCATAAACAAGCTTGACTTTTGAAATTTGAATTCGGATATTCAAGTTTAAAATGGAAGAAATATTATTAATGATTCTAATACCCAAGAAGTTATAAAGTAGCCCTAAAATAGTGTATATCAATAAGGAATTCTAATACAGTTTAAATTAAAATAATTACAATTAAATAAACCTAATTATTTATTTATTTTTTCAATATTATTGAGTATTTGTTGTTAATATAAATTTTCATATCTAATTTTTTCTTCTTTGTTTTTTTTCTTATTTATGTAAATCGATTTATTTTTGTTATTTAACTTTTTACTCGCATTTTGTCTCTTATTATTGAGTAGATTATTGATCAATTTTCTATTTTATTTTTTTTATCAGATAATGATCATGAACACCTATATTAATATGACATCAAGCATTGTCAATAGACTAGGCTAATTTCTTGAAGAAAATTGTGGTTCCTTTCATAGAGAAGGTTAGAGAAGTTTTATATATATTTTTTCTTAATCCATTATTTGTACTATCATTCCAATCTTATTTTTGTATAAGTATTCTAATGTTAATAATTATTAATTATTTTGGATGAATTTCTATTAAATATTTTTTTGAAATATGAGATAAGGAAAATAATGGTGTGTTGGTTTTCAATGAAACATCAACAAGGAATTCTAGTATAATTTAAATTAAAATAATTACAATTAAATGAACGGGAAATTATAAAAAATTCCCGAATTGTGGACTCAATTTTTAGTTCACTCCCCATGTCGAATTTTTTTGGAGTTCACTCCCCAATTGAGTTTCAAATTTTCACTTTACTCCCCAATCTGGGCAGCATATATGCAATATCACGATTTAGATACGCAATCTCATGGTTTTTATACGCAAATCCTGAGTTTTGATAAAAACAAGTGAAAATTTGAAACTCAATTGAGGAGTGAACTCAAAAAAATTTCGACCTGCGAAGTGAACTAAAATTTTTTCAATATATGGGGAGTTTTATAAAATTGCCCCGTACAAAAATACTATAACTTACGATCGAATTAATATATATTAATGTAGCCCCATAATACACATTTTGATTCGTAGATCCTATAATTAATGTAATTATTCCAAAACCTCGTGTCCGAGGATCACCTGATCCATTTCTTTTTCATTTGCATCATATATATATATATATATATTGATAGGGAAGAAATTGGAGCCTCTACTTGGCCCATTCGGCACTCGCCACGTGGCAGTTGACGTGGACAAAAGGATGTACCTACATTTCGACCTCCAGCCTGTGCTTATCATCGACCCACCCCTTGGAGAAGTCTGCTGAACTTTATACCTCGCGAGACTGCGGTCGCGACCCAGGCTCCGCTCTCGACCGAGACGGACGGTCGAAACCGACCCA